>JADRCH010000097.1:10644832-10752587 GCA_019843965.1 Rhynchomys soricoides | reverse complement strand
TCTCTCTCTCTCTCTCTCTCTCTCTCTCTCTCTCTCTCTCTCTCTCTCTCTGTGTGTGTGTGTATTCATATGTCTGTGTACATATATGTGTACGTAGAAGCCAAAGGTTAACACTGTTTTCTGACACATTTATTATTTTTTTTTTTTTTTGAGACAAGGCTTCTCACTGAACCTGGAACTCACCAATTATCTAGACCAGCTGGCAAGCAAGCCTCTGGGAAACTTATGTCTCCATGCTCTCAAATGCTAGAGTTACAGACACATGCTGCTGTATTTGGCTTTCTACATGGTACTAGGGCTCTGAATTTAGGTCTTTAGGTTTGTGCAAGTAACCCTGCACCAACTAAGCCATCCATCTCTTCATTTATTTTAAACTAAGCACATAAAACCTTTTATTGGTTAATCACAATATATTTGGTTTTCTCCTCTCTTTAAGATTATTTTTATGCAATACAAAAGCTAATAACTCTATAGCACACCCTTAGTCCTTCCATATGTTTTAAACAGATGAGTAGGAAATACTGGGTTAGGGCAGATGTTCCAGGGGAACAAGTCGATATTCTTATCATTCTCTAGGACTCATGGGTCAGCATTTAGCCACAGTAATGCCTCAGAGAACTCTGACAGCCAATATTGTAACATGCTTCACATATCTTGTTGAAGAAGCTGCTGCACCCTTTTTCTAGACCATCCTTAAACCAGAAACAGTGTGCTAGCACCTTCTGTAGCCTCTAATGTCTTTCCTGGAAATCTTATGTCCTGAGGTTAATGGAATTCCAGAATTCTTCTGTGGTTCTGTGAGATGTACAGTGGCTTAACCTGTTTTCAAAGCCTTGAGTTTCTAAGGGTATTTAGTCTCTAGTTGATATGGGCCAAGTTTCAAATTAGTTGGTCTTCTATCTTGATGGCTTTCTATTTTAATATAAAAGTCTATTTATGCATTAGTATATTGTTCTAACTAGAATAAGTCTTCCCCTACAGCAGTGGTTCTCTACTGTTAATGTGACTCAGAATTACTTGCAAGACTGAAAAAAATAGATTGTTGTAGCCATCTCAAGAGTTTGTGATTTTTTGAGTCAGGGCCTAGCAGTTTGGCTTTCTTACCAGCTCTTGGGTAATGGTGGTGCTGGTTTGGGAACCTCTTTAAGAACTTTGTCTTAGGACAGTGGTTAAGATTATTCACTGCTCTTGCAGAAGGGCAGAGTTTAGTTCCAGTTCTCATATTGTGTGGGTCACAAATACTGTAAATACAGCTTCAGGGAATCTGACTCTCAGGTGGGCTTCAAAGACAAAAAAGTATATATGTGCGTACGTGTGCGCATACACACACATATACACAGACATTTAAAAATTTAAAAGTTTTGTGAAAGAACCATGTTTTAGGGCTGGCCAGATGGTTAATGGAGTAAAAGTACTTGCTGTATAAGTCTGAATTTGCTCCCCAGAACCCACGATGGAATTAGCTCCTGAAGGTTATCCTTTGACATCTACGTATGTGTCAGAGCTCCCATAAACCCATACTCATACACGCATCATACACGCATACACACTCACAATGACAATGAATGAAATTTAAATTCAAACTAAAAGAGAGATCGTACTGTAACTTAGAAAGTACTCTGCATTGGGTGTGGGTTGTTGGTTCCTGCTAAGTCAGATCTATGTTCGACAGGATGTGTCCCTGGGTTGCTCTGGACTTGCATATTAGAGAACAGCTATGCACACCTGCCAGCCCTCTTACGGACCCCCTGATTTTTGCCTTAAATACACTCTTGTCATTTTCTTTGATCCTTAATAAAAAGTGCATGTTTCATCACTGACCTACAAGTGATGTTTCTTTCTCTTTTCCTGTTTGTCTTAATTGTTCTTGTTTTTCTCTGTGTTGTCCCCTCATTCTCGCCCCTTTCTTTCTGATGCAGAGATGAAGATAGTTGGGTGTAAGTTCTTGATTTTGTGTGTCCTGACTGCTTATTGCCTGCCTTGTTCCCATCACCATTTGTTTCATGGAATGTTGCAATCCTGGGGTGGGGTGTCATGGACATTATTAATCCTTCATCAGTCTCACCTTCCTGGGTAACTGACAAGAACTAAAAGAGAAGCTACCAGCCTAATCTGAAACACCATATATTTCTTTAGATGTTCATTAAGATCTGAGGACATTTAAAAATGTCTTAACAAGTCTGCAGTGTGTAGAAAGAAGAAAGAACTTTTAAATGAGACATGGACATGATGCCTTACTCCAGTTATAAAGAAAATGAGTAGTTCTCATTTGGAGCCACACAGTCAGGAAAGCAAAAACGTTTTCTCTTTAGTTGTGCTAAGACACAGCTGTAAAAAGGGCAAACACATACAAACAAGACTTTTAGGGAAGAATTAGCCCCAAGTCCAGTGTTAGGTTGGTTTGCTATAAATGTGTTCATGGGACTATGGTTACTATTTACCAAATGAAGCCTTGGCCGTATCTCTAAAGTATAGAATATGAGCCAGTTCATATACCCAAATCTGTATGGGCTTCATGGATCATTTCTACCAGGACGGGATTGCAGATAGGCCAGAATGATGTGATATATATAACCCAAAACTCCCAAGTGAGGCTATAGTATTTAACAAGAGATAATCTTGCTGCCAGAATGTTCTGGTGTCTGAACTAGACAGTGGTTCTGTTATCAATAAGGAGACTAGTAGAAGAAACAAGTATGCCATGTGCAGCGTGTCTTCAGAGTCGCTAGGATGCACATTTTGGGAGGCTGCCCCCTGCTAAGGTTTCTGGAGACTGAACAGCAATGTTGCCTTCTCAGAGCTCTTCCTTTATAAGGACCCTAAAGAAGCATTTCAGGCCAATTCCTGTCATGGTAATGAGGCTTTAAGTTCAAATCTTTGCTTCCAGAAATTGTTTCTATAGATTCATAGGAATCTTGATATTTTAGTTAAACACGCACGTGCGCGTGCACACACACACACACACACACACACACACACACACGTCTCCTGAGCCAAATCCAGCCAGAAGTCTTGTGTGTGTGTGTGTGCACTTGCCAACCAAAAATGTTTATATTTGTCTTTTAAGATAGTATCTCTCTGTATAATACAGATTGGTCTTAAACTAGATCCTTCTACCTAAGAATTTTTTGACATAATAAAGAATTGTGAAAACATAATATGCAACTGACCCTTGATATCTAAAATACTATCAGATCTGTATAGGAAGCTTGCCTACTGATGCCTTCTGTTAAGGAACTAGTCCATTGACCTGCCACTATACCAACAGCTGACACTGGCTATTATAAGAGCTCTGAAAGAGGAGGAGACAACTTATTCTGAGGCACTCTTACAAGAGTGAACCCAATTATTCATCTCCAGCCAAGAAACAATGTTGCATGGCACCCAAGTACTAAGCAGTCAGAGAAATAAAATATGAAGTCCTCTGCCATCATTAGAAAATAGAATGCATAGCAAAGAGAGGCAGGGATGCCCAACTCCGTTCCTAAATTAGGACAGCCCATTAGCAGGACAACTCTCTGCACTGCCACATTCTGCATAAGAAACCTCACCTTCCCAGCACTCTCCAAACTTCCTGCCTAAAGGCTGCCTAGACCTTTGCTTTTAAGAAAACTTTATCACTACCCTCTCAGCAAGCCACCATGGCATAAATTAGGAAGAATATTACAATAACCTACTAATATTTTTTGTAAATATATGTACACAAGACCCACTATAATCCCAATGGGTAGATGCTAGGAATCCATCTTTTAACATGCTTTCTAAGTGATTAAAAAACAATCAGCCAGACACTAGCATACAAACCTTCAAAACTAGCACTCGAGCCCTCTCTTGCCCATCTGCAATACAAAGTGGCCGTCATCTTCCTTCCCTGGAAAAACAGCTTTTTGCAATCAATGAGTGTTAATTTTTTTCCTGAAGAAAGTGGCTTAACATCTATGCATGAGTCTATTGATGGGTTTTTGGGCATGTACAGTGTGCATTGGGTAATAACTGAAGAGTGGGAGAGCTCTGGGAGAGTACCTGGAAGGTGTACTTTGGCTGCTCCCACCTGCTTTTTAGGTTTTCTTGTAATTCCAGGACAATTAGTGGAGAGTGTGATTTTAGTGATACCACTGAGACCTTTTGATAAGAAGCCTGTCATAACTTCTAGCAACATTAACCTTCATAGTGTGTCATTTTTTAAAATGAGATGTAATTTGCAAAATTACAACCCGTAAGGCAGTCTGATACCTTTCTGAGATTATCTCTGGGCTAGCAGATCTATTCTCTAAAAGAGCAACCAGGGACATAGTGAAGTAAAGCTGCGTCAAGCTGTACTCAGAGGGTAGTACTTGCATTAAAACTTTTGAAGGGAGTCACAAAGGCACTGTGTTTCAAAAAGAGTAAAAAATGGAACGAATGTCTACCTTAGTCCTTTGTTTTAAAATTGCTAGCACTTTCACATAAAAGGTCCTGCTCAAAAACTATGAGCTCACTAAATAAAACCAGACAGACCAAACTTTGCCATTAGCAGTCTGCAAGGTAAGACCTACTTTTGTGTTATCATTCTATATTGTTATTGCTAAGTTTGAGATACTTTGTTGCCAGGGGTAGGGTCATTGTTGTCCTACACATAAAACCATAGACGCCAATAGTATGGGTGTGTTAGAAGAGTATTTTACACAGCCAGCAGGTGCCTGCTTTCAAAAGCCATGTGGACTGTCCAAGCTAACTCCAGGAACTGAAAACCAGGTAAACCAAGCACCCAGTCTTTAGATTAGACATCAAAATTATCTTATCAGTTAATGCTAAGGTATTTTAAAAACTGAATTATTACTTAAATCTCACAGGAAAGCTAATATGCAACTAAAAGGCTTTTGTTAGAGGCAGTCTCGGTTTTTAAAAGTTCCACGTGTTATCACTTCTGACTCATTCCACGATAGTAACAATAGTCAGTAGTAAATTTCTCAGTTACATTTGAATTTTAGACATTAGGGGCTTTCAGTATATCCAGGACTAATTCTATTCAGCCTGTTACCAGACAGTGACAAACTGGTGAATTAGAATTTCTCTTTTGTCTGTCTTCCCCACCTTATCCAAACTTTATTGATGGTATGCTAAGAAGACTGAAACAAAGAAAGTAGATTAATATTCTAAATTCATCAGAATTTAAAGCACAGACTACCCAACCAAAGAGGAAAGTTTGAGAAAACTATAGCAATGGATGTCCTCAAACCTGCCTGGATTTGCAATATTCATGGATGGACTCAAACATTGTTTCTCATTCGTGAGAGCCTTAGAGAACAAGCTCACTTTCAATACTAGAGAAAGTTCTTCCTGCTTCTGAAAAAAGATTTGTCGTGGACTGCTCTTCTCTATTTGAGCCAAGTTATTTTGAAAACTTTGTGTGTCCATAAGTGTGATTGTTAGATTGCACTTCTAAACTAGGAGGGTGACCTGAAGAATGGAAGGGTCATGAAGACCTAGTCAGAGTTTGATGCCTAAGACATATTGAAAGTCAAGAGCAGAGAGACAGTTCAAGAAAGACAGCAGTGGCCACTTGTATCTGACCAAACTAGGATGCTCACTTGCTAACCAAAACCAATTTATTTCTCTCACTGTGACTCCAGGTAATAAACTTATTTTGTTAAATGTCCAAGAAAGAAGTAGTGTATCCTTTATTCAAACTCTGAAGTTTTGAGAGTTGTAAAAGGAAAACTGTAAAAGAAGACTCTCTTAGGGAAAAGAAAGGGAACCAGTAGCAAGACAGACATCATTAAAATAATCTCATCTAAAGTCTTCCTTCTCAGAGGGCTTGTACTGCAACCATCTTGGAGGGGAGAGACTGAGCAGTCTGAACACGGGCAATTTGAGCTAGGATTCTCCCTTAGCTACAGTGAACACCTTCAGAATTTAGACTTAGAGAATCCATAACTAACCTGAATCCTGCTGCACCGGTATTGTGGACAGTCCATTGTTATTAACCAAGCTTGGAATGCCCTGAGGTCCCAAATGCTAGCCTGATTTTCCATGCAAATGGGGCGCTGTGGCATCTGTAGTCGTGAGCACATTGCATTTTTCCCCCTCAATAGGTGATATCCGCAATGATTTGTACCTAACGCTGGAGAAAGGGGACTTTGAAAGAGGGGGAAAGAGTGTCCAAAAGAATATTGAAGTAACCATGTATGTACTTTATGCAGATGGAGAAATCTTGAAGGTAAGGCTTGTTCGTAGGTTAGAATGAAGGCTAATGTGTTTCCATGGACTGTCTTTGTCACGAATCTCGTTCCCTTCAGGCAGGACTGATTCAGTTGCTCCACATGCTTTTCCCTGCCTTCTTTTTTCATCCATAGAAAAACTACACATTTATACAGCGTGGTTTGAAAAGGATTCCTAATGTCATATAGTCCTCACACTAATTCTTCCTAGTGTCTGACCTGCATGACCTGACCTGTAACCCCAGTTTAGACCTATTCCCTTTAGCCCTGCATGTTACCTGTTCTCCGTTCTGCCAAGGACAGAGCTGCCTATTTTTTCCGGTGATTACTAGATCCTACTTTGCTGTTTTAGTATTTGAGATAGCATTATGTTGTAATTTGATTGAGGTATAGGATTTAGATATCCTCTTCTTGGTGCCAAGTTTAGAACAAAAAAGAACAGATTCAGTCCTAGAAAATTATTTCCAGTAATACATCACATGGATTCTTTGATATTCTTCATTGAAAATCTGGACCTAGAGGGCTGATTTTTAAGGATGTCTGTTTTTTCCTCAGTCTTGTCATGGTAAAGACCATGGTGAACAACAGTTAGGCTTCATTTCTAGTACACTTGTCAGAGCAGCCTTTTACCAGCCTCACTTTGGTGTACTGACTAAAACCCCATGAGAGAGACAGAACAGGAATTATTAGCTCTACTGTATAGAGGAAAAAGGCAAAATTAGTTGAACTATCTCCCAAAACAGACAGAAATAAAGGAGAGTGTTTGCAGAGATAATACAGTGATTCTTATATCACTGTAAAACATAGAGTAAACTCAACTTAGTGTTGAGATAGGCATGATCATTACTTACATAAGAAAGAGCCAGAGAAGCAGAGCTATCAGCCACTCATACATGTGTGGAAAGGAAGCTCTCCTTAATTTTGTTGCCCCAAAACTCCTTTCAGGGCAAGGGGCAGACCAGTGCTAAGTCTGTATCTTTGTAGGAATGTTTGAAGGCTAGAGTCAGATGAAATCTGATCTATCTTGCCTTATGGAAAGTTAACAGGGATAACCTAAAATAGCTTAACATGTTATTACGGAAAATTAGAAAGCAGTCTTTGTCTCATAACTTAGGATTCCTTCTTGGTCTGATAAGGTGTCATGAATGATGGCTTCTCTCATGGAACTCCTTGCTGCCCTTCTCAGCAAGAATGAAACTTACCATGGTGATGCAGATGCACTAAGCAGATCCTCCAGCTTGTCAGCTTGTGTGGTCACCTCTGAGCCAAGGAGAATAGGTGTGCTATGACTGTCGCCAGGAATGCCCAGCCTTTTGACATGTTGTTGTTATCTACAAATGTACTGGGCATCATTCATAGCTATTCTAGGATGTATGTGGCCCATGATGAGCCTCAGATTGGATATGCCTGGCATAATTATACTGTGTATACAGTTACTTCCAAAAGTACTGAATTTAAGTCAAATACGTTATCATCTGGTCAGTTGCAAAAATATGATCTTCACATAGCATAAAATATTCTGATGACAGAGAGAAGTTGAGGTGCTTCTTTTTAAAAAAATTATTTATTCACTTTACATCCTATCACCATCCCCTTCTCTCCCCCTAGTACCCCTTCACAAAGATTCTCCCTCATCACCAATCCCCTTTTCCTCTGAGGAGGAGAGGTCCCCCACCCCCATGACTCAACAAGTCACTGCAGGACTAGGCCTACCCTTTCCCACTGAGGCCAGACAAGGTGGCCCAGTTAGAGGAAGAGGATCCACAGGCAGGCAACAGATTCAGGGACAGCCCCCATTCCAGTTGTTGGGGGGCCTGCATGAAGACCAAGTTGCACTTCTGCTACATATGTGCAGGGGTGGTGTTGGGGCTTAGGAGCTTCTTCTTGGATATAACATCTTTTTTTCTTCTTTTCCAGGACTGTATAAGCTTGGGTTCAGGAGAGCCAAATAGGAGTTCCTATCACTCCTTTGTTCTCTACCACAGTAATAGTCCTCGTTGGGGAGAAATTATCAAATTACCCATTCCCATTGACAGATTCCGGGGCTCTCATCTCCGCTTTGAGTTCAGACATTGTTCCAGTGAGTGAAACTTCCCTTTATATTCCCTTGAGGACAAAAATATAACTCTATTCTTGAAAAAGAATTATGAGAATTCTTGTTATTAGGGCATGAAAATAAAGAAACAGAAATAGGATGTCTTGGACTGTACAAGAAGTGGTTCAAAACCATAGGATTTGGGGCTGGAGAGATGGCTCAGCAGTTAAGAGCAATCTGCTCTTCTTAAGGACCTGAATGAAGTTCCCATTGTTGACATCAGATGACTCACAACCACCTGTAACTCCAGCTACAGAGGATCTGGTGTCCTCCTTTGGCCTCATACACACATGTGGAGTACATGTGTGCTTGCCCAAACATCAATGAAAA
The DNA here is from genome assembly GCA_019843965.1 of Rhynchomys soricoides. NCBI lineage: Eukaryota > Metazoa > Chordata > Mammalia > Rodentia > Muridae > Rhynchomys > Rhynchomys soricoides. The sequence goes on along the minus strand of JADRCH010000097.1, from coordinate 10,743,962 downwards.
TAATTTTGTAAAAACATACTTGGGATACTGGCTTTTCCTAGTACCTGAAATGTCCAATGTTATTTAGGATATTTTCTTTTGAACTTATTGAACTACTTTGAAGAATCCTTTCCTATTTTATCAAGACTAGAAATTTAGTTTCTGCTGTGGTCATAGTAGCCTATAACGCCTTGAGATATTAAATGGAAATACAGACCAGCATATTTCTCATTATTCTACAATCAGATTGCTAAGGTTTGAAAGAGTATGAGTGACAAGCATAAGGGGATTTCTAATAATTGGCTCTGCTTGCAGCAAAGGATAAAGGGGAAAAGAAACTCTTTGGCTTTGCGTTCTCTCCGCTGATGCGTGATGATGGCACTACACTCTCTGATGATATTCATGAGCTTTATGTATATAAGGTATGGACCTGGCTTTCTTCCATCTCCATTTCTCAGCCCACCATGGTCATTCTCAAGTATGATCTCATTTATGTGGTTTTCAGTAGTCAGGCCAGAGGATTCGACATAGTACACTGGTGGGTGACAATAAGACAACAGTGATCAGGCTTTCCCTCTCTGGGTGCATTGGTCCTTCTCCCACAACTAATGCCAACAGTCCAGAGAAACCAATTACCAACTCTTCTATGCAGTTATAATTTTAACTAATATGCTTCCAAATCCTGCTATTTGAGATCATGGTGTTCTCAGTTGCCACAGCATAGCTTATATATCAGATAGAGGCCACATACCCTTTTGCTTCTGGGAAATTTATGAACAGAAAGCACTCAGAGATCCTGCAACCTTAGGAAGATAGTAATAAACATTAGTCAGAAGTTGCCTTGTTTTTGCATATTGGGTGCTTAGGAAATACTCTGTGCTCTCTGTGTCTATCTACAGTGTGATGAGAATAGCACATTTAACAACCATGCCCTGTACCTGGGCCTGCCCTGCTGCAAAGAAGACTACAATGGCTGCCCTAATATCCCCTCCAGCCTCATCTTCCAGCGTAGCACCAAAGAGTCTTTCTTCATTTCCACACAACTTTCTTCTACCAAACTCACACAAAATGGTAGGTGATGGCTCCTACACGGTGCATTCCATTGTTTCCAGTTGCTGCTTCCACATTGCTTGCATTGAGTTGGGAGACAGGCTTCTTCATGACAAAACAGAGTTACTCAACAATAATAGCCCACAGAGTTGTCCATGGCTGTGTAGTTTTGGGTTCCCATCTAGGGTGCACAAATGCATTTCTCTCTCTCTCTCTCTTTTTTTCCCAGCACTTAAAGAACCTTATCAGATTCTGTCACAGCTAGTTCTGTCTCCCTAGATCCCACCTGTCTGTCTGAAAGAGTCTGGGCCTTGCTTAATTTTATAAAGTTCACTCCTTTTGGGGCTTACTTTCTAGTGGACCTCCTTGCTCTGCTGAAATGGAAGGCCTTCCCAGACCGGATCATGGACATACTAGGGCGGTTACGGCATGTCAGTGGAGAAGAAATTGTTAAGGTATGTCTCTAACCCAGTCTAAGCACACCCTCCGAGGCAGAATATGGGCAGAAGGCCCTCCCTGTAATTTCTGCCAGTAAGCCTCTGAGACCATTACTCCAAATACATAATAGATGAGCAGGAATAATTTGGGAGGTTTTTCCTTTTTTAAAAGTTTCTTTGCTATTTTAATTTTTAAAAAGTTTATTACCTCTTAAGAATCATATAAAGCATGTATTTATAATTATATATGATATTATACAGACTCTTCTTTCCATTTTAAATAGAGAGAGTTGCTCAATAATAATAGCCCACAAAGTTGTCCATGGTTGTGTAGTTAGTTGTAGGGGTCACATCCAGGGTGTGGAGAGAGAAAGAGAGATTGATTGATTTAGTTTCTGCTATGGTCATGGTAGCCTGTAATTCCTTGTGATATTATATGTAATATATATTATAGACATTATAAAATAATTTTATAAGTATATATATAACTTTATAACTTATAATTATAAATGCATATAATTACATTATAACTTAAATTATAAACCCTATGACTTGTTTTACTTCTCACAGAAAAAAAATATACTAAAGGGTAGCAGTAAAAAGTATCTGCTCAGAGTCAGTCCCAGTAGTTGTACTGTCTGAATTTGTTTTCTTCTCTCTAGGTCTTTTGTCAGTTTTCTTACTTAATAATCTTCAACACACAAACCTGGGTTTTTGATTATAAGCACTACAAATACTGTCAATTAATTTGTAGCTGTTAGTTTTTCCCTATTTCTTACCTAGAGTCCATACTAGGGAACTTCTTACCCTCTAGCATGGCTGCTTTCTCTATGTATCTTTGTGATATGTCTCATCTAATGAGACCCTGTCCTTCCCAGTTGTGTTTTCAAGACTGTTCTGAGTAGCATATTTGCCCAGTTGGCTTTAGCTTAAGATTGTACCAAGCCTTTCTAGTAGCACAAGGCCAGCAGGAAAATACTACACAGTAGACCAAGCTCTACTGAAGAAAGCAGCAGAGCTTTGGATTTACCATAAATAGCAGTAAAACAACCCTAATTTGCCTCATAGTGTTTCAAAATAAATTGTTAAGTGTTGTATCATTTACATTCTTTGATTGACAAGATAATAGAGTTTTCATTTCTCAAGGTACTCCAAGCACCCATTGTTATTTACTATTACATTCCTTGGATTTGCAGCCTTAAAAGAGAGGAGGTATATACTAAAAACAAACAACACTGCCAGGTTTTTATCTACGTTGGGAGCCCTCATTGGCTGCATTTTTTTTTTCTCCTGAGATTCTAATTTCTAAACCAAAACATAGCTTTGTGTAGATGAAGCCTAATGTGCCATAACCTCATTCAGATATACTCCATATAACTAGGCTACAGTAGAGAGTGAAAGACGGCTGAACTCTTCCCAGTCTGAGAAAAGTGATCTCAAAATGAATATGGTATCAGAACCACTATTTTTATTTCAAAACATGTATTCTATCTGGATGTTTTATAATTACGTTTTCTTTAAAAGTTTAGCATTCACCCAATAAGAAGAGCCACTTTAGATCTTCTACAAGATCCTTGATCTATATTAAGCCCCAAGTGTCCACCTAATTGTCCCTTAGCTAGGCAGAGACAGGTATTAGATGTTTTTGTCATGCTTTTAAGACTCTTAAGAGATGTTTTATTGGGGGCTAAAGTCATTGCTGTATGAAAATTTAACCATGCATCCTGAGACATGAATCCTTTGTTTCTTGTGTTACAGTTTCTGCAGGATATCTTAGATACGCTCTTTGTGATTTTGGATGATAATACAGAGAAATATGGCCTTTTGGTTTTTCAGTCTCTGGTAAGTCATTTCCTGAATTTTGAATTCTCTCATGCAATACATGCCAACCACAGCCTCCTCTCCCTCCTATTCTCCCAGTTCCCCCAACCTCTGCTTTCCCCCAGATCTACTCCTCCACCCTCTATTGGCCCTAGAAAAGATCCAGGCTTCCAGGGACATCCAAACATGGTACAAGATACAATAAGACCATGCACAAACCCTCTCATAAAGACTGGGCAAAAAATGGTCCCAAGAGCAGGCAAGAAGAGAGTCAGAGACAGCCTACTATCTGGAGTTCCTCCCACCCACCCCCCAAAAACCCAAGCCAACAACCATAACATATATGCAGAGCACCTAGTGCAGACCCATACTGGCTCTACAATTGCCACTTCAGTCTCTGTGAGTCCCCCACTTAATCAACTAAGCCCTGCTTAGTTGATTTCTCTGGTGGTGCTCTCCCAGTGTCCTTGACTCCTCTGGTTCTCACAGTTCTTCCTCCCTCTCTTCAGTGGGGTTCCCCAAGCTCTGAGGGGAGGGACATGATGACCTAGGCTGGCTGGCTCGCTTGATATCTCTCTCCTCTCCTCTCCTCTCCTCTCCTCTCCTCTCCTCTCTTCTCCTCTCCTCTCCTCTCTTCCCCTCCCCTCCCCTCTCTTCCCCTCCCCTCCCCTCCCCTCCCCTCCCCTCCGCTCCCATCTCTCCCTCCCTCCCTCCCCCCCTTCCCCCCTCTCTCTGCCTAATGTTTGCCTGTGGGTCTCTGCATCTGTTCCCATCACTTGCCAGAGTGAGCCTCTCTGATGTTGACTGGACTAGACACCGATCTGTGTATATAGCAGAACATCATTTCATTGGGGGGAGGGGGGGTTGGTTGGTTGGTTTTGTTTGGCCAGTTGTATTTGGTTCTACCCTAGGTCTCTGGACTATCTATCCTCCAATTCCTGCTCATCCAGGCAGTATTGGACATGGGCTCCTAATTAATCATTCACATCATGTGTTTCAAAAGAAAATCTAAAGGAAGCAACTTAATAGACTGAGTTAGCAGATTTGTTTTCAATAGAAAGGGTCTGAGAATCACTACCAGAGAAAGACTAACCAGCCAACCTAAATGTCAGATCCCTTGAAGATCAAGTTTGAAGAACTGGATTTGAGGGCTAAAGAGATGGTTCAGCAGTTTAGAGCACATACTACTCTTACAGAGGACCCAAGTTCAGTTTCGTTTGATTTTAACTCCTAAGGTTGCTTTAGTTAAAATAGATAGTGATAACAGTGTTTGGTACACTTTGCTTAGTATATGCATTCCCACAGGAGAGTTGTATATTCAAGATGACTGTGTTCTCCCACCTAAGGGATAGGAAATTGAAGCTGAAGCTTGAACGGATACACAGAGTTTGCTCCTCTGGCTTTTATTCTTTCTTGCTTCCCTGGTCATTAAATTACTCTCTTTTCCAAGTTTTGGAGGACACCTGAATGTTTATGCTACTTACACAGGTATTGTATTATCTATCCCTGATTCATATTGTACTAGTCATTGTTGTGAATAGAGAGGCTCGGAAACATAGGGCACAGATCTGGATTGGAAAGTTAAGGAAAGGAAAGAACAAGACATACATACAGACGGGGGTCTTATGATTACTGCACATAGGGACACTAGCAGTTTGCTCTTTGAAGAACATGAATCTGTTCCCTCCTAGGGATTTTTCTGAGGCCTCGATTGAACTGTGGTGGCCTTCTTTCTATCTCAGGTTTTCATCATCAACCTGCTTCGAGACATAAAATATTTCCACTTCCGCCCTGTAATGGACACATATATCCAGAAGCACTTTGCTGGAGCCCTGGCGTATAAGTAAGTTGTATTTTGTATCATTATTGCAACTTGTATTCGATTAGAAAATCAGAAATTTAAGAAGTTCAATCGTAGCCAGGATTCATTCAGTTGACTTTTTAAATTTTACTTTTGTAATTATGGTAATTATATATAATTATGTACACATTTTATAATATATGTATATACTTAAATATCATAAAATTTACTACCTTAACCATTTTAAAGTTTATGATTCCATGTAGTTATAACTTACCATGCATATTGTCATACAGTCTTCACCAGAACTCCATCCATCTCTAAAATTATTTTTATCCCACAAGCCAAAAATCTCTAAAACTCTGTAACATTCAACCGTTAACTTCTCCCCAGCTTCTGGAAAACATTATACTTTTTGCCTTTGAATGTTGGCTGCTATTAAGTACCTCATGTAAGAGTCCAAGTATGTGTCCTTTTATGAGTAGCTTGTTTTACTTACTACATCATCTATGTTCATCCATGATATAGCATATGTGAGAATTTTCTTTTTAAGAATGGACAGTAGGAAGCTGATGAGTTGGCTCAGTGCCTAAGTACACTGACTGCTCTTCTAGAAGACTAAGGCTCAATTCCAAGCACCCAGTGGCACCTTTGCTCTGATCCTTTTCTCTGTTATTCATCAATAGCTGGTAGTTTCCCAGGAGGGACAGGACCTATGACCCCTCGACTGACTGTTGACATCCCCAGTCTTGTGCTTGCCCAGTGCTTGCAACAGCCGGTAATGTTAGTTTTCTATTTCAGTGGCCCATGGCATGCCCAGAAGATAACATTTTACAGCCTGTCTTGCTGTCATCTGACTCTTCTTCTTTTTACCTTCTCTTCTTTTATGGTCTTTGATCCTTAAAGAGGATGATATAGATGTCCTGTTTAGGGCTGAGCACCCAACAGTTACCTGTTCTCAGAAACTTTGTAGTTACGTGTCTCTGCATTTAGTGCCATTCACTAAAAAAGAAGCTTATATGACCAAGGTTAAGAGTAGCACTTGTGTATGAGGATAATCATAAATAGTTTGATACCATGTCTGTTGAGCAGAACAACAGTTATAAGACCTTCCCACCCATGTGTGTTTTCTTTAATCAGGTTTGTAGTATCAAGCCTTGAATTTCTTCTTGTGGAGCAGACCTTGAATCCAATTAGGGAACAGTTGGTTAACCTCAAAACACTGTTACACTGATGGCCTTGTCTGGCGGGTTAACAGTGTAGCACTTAAGGTCCACTCCTGGGTGAAAGAGTTTACAGGTTTTCTACCCCCCCCCCCCCCCCCGTAACCAGCCCAGAAACTTCTGGGACTGTGTATGTCAGGCAGCAGGGAGGGAGTTTCTAGTTCAGTTCCAGAATTATTTCTCGTGTCCTGCAACCTTCAACAATAGGGTCTTACCAGCTAAAGAGCAATGGCCATAGCCTATGTTGCTTTGGGGTCTCTGGACTTTGCTGACTAACAATCAACTCACAGGGAGGTAATGTTACACCTGGCACTGGGATATTTGAATGCCTGTGGCTTCTGAGATTGGCATCCACTCATGCAGGTCTCCTCCATTAAAATTCATTTTTAAAATATATTTTTAATTAGCTTATAGAGTACTAGGTTTCCACATAATTGCTTATATTCTTACTCTTAGTTAAGTGTCTCCCTCATCCCCCTCTCTACTTAAACCTTACCAACCCAGTATTTTCTCCTCTCTATTCCCATTTAACCATGTGTTCTACTGTCTGCTCCCCTTCAGGCCTCTTTCCAGCTCTCTTACCCTAGTTCTAACAATTTTTGGTTTTTTTAACAATTTTATTATGAGATCGATCTTCAGTCACCCACACACACTCTCTCATGATCATAATCACTAGTAGAGCAATAAGAAGTGAACATATATGTGATCTAAAAGTGGAGATATTTTTGCTTCTTCACTTCAGATTTGAATACCTTTAAATTATTTTTCTTACCTCATTGCTCTAGGTACAATTTCTAAAGATGGATGGATGGGTGGGTGGGTGGATGGGTGGGTGGGTGGGGGGGGTGGGGGGGGTGGACGGATGGTTAAAGATAAGTAGCCTTTCCTTTTTTCCTCATCCTAGAATAGCTGTCAGTCAGTCACCAATAAATACAGTGTGAGCTACATACCAGCTTTCTGCTGGGAGTGTGAACTGTATTGTAGTACATTGCTGTACTTTCCCTTCTAAGAACTATGGTAGAACTACTAAAATTGTCTTAACTTGCATGAGAAATATCAGAAGCTAACATAGCATACCAGATAAAGATCAAATAAAACAAAAAGATACTTCATGTGAAACAAATTAGCTAAGACCGTTGGATAAATAAGATATCACCATTTTATGAAATTAGCATAATTTTTACAGCCAAAAATAATTCTTGACATTGGGTCTGTCACGTGTTTCTCAGAACTCTGATACTTGGGTGGCACTTAGGAGAGTAGACACTGTGTGTTTTATGTGTCATCTTCTTAGTTTTCAACAGTAACTTTGAGATGTACTGTTATTTCCTCCATATGTCAGGTGAAGAGAATAAGGCACAGGGGGATTAATAACTTGTCTAAGAACACAAAGCTGTGTACTAGTCGGCCCCACAGCTTATACCCTTTACCTCTGTAATGTCTTGCCATATGAATGTGTATTGCTTCCTGTTAGATCATAGGCCTGCCCCTTTAAAATACGGTACCTTAAGAGATTAGATGTGACTGCTCTTTCAAAGGTCCTAAATTCAATGCCCAGCAGCCCCATGGTGGCTCACAACCATCTGTAATGGGTTCTGATGCCCTCTTCTGGTGTGTCTGAAGACAATGACAGTGTATTCACATATATAAAATAAATAAGAGAGAGAGAGAGAGAGAGAGAGAGAGAGAGACTGACTTGAGACTGATTAAATGTGGCAGCCCAGGAGAAATCAAGCCACATACCTTCTGTAGCCTATCCCTAAGAACAAAGAACAGACAGGCACTTTCTGTGACTGTTATAGGAAACCCATCCTTCTTTCTGCTACTTAGGACAAGACATCTTTAAACTATAGGTTTACCTAGTGCCTGCCTTCATGTCAGAAGTCACACAGGGTAGGCCAAAAAAATATGAAGCTTCTCCACTCACTCTGGAAACCTAGAAGACTCAGAACCTCCCCCTTCTTTTATAAATTTTAAGGCTCTTTCCTTTGGAGCTCTTTATAATGTAAAGGGCATTTGTCTCTTCTAATGCTTTCCCAAATCAAGACTTGGCCCCTTAAGTTGTGGCTTCTGTCTCCTAATAAAGATTATGCTGAAGGGTAATTTGTTTCAGTTCCCTCACATAAACCTGCTGATTCTTCTTTTTCTTAAAATTGTAATACTTCTGACCCAGTAAACTCATTTCCCTTAGGTGTCTTGGTCCTCGGGAAATGAGGTGTGGAATGGAGTGACATTTAAAATTACAAACTTTCAGTCTACTAGTGTATGTTCTAGAGATGTTGCAACTTAAGACAAATCAAAATACATAATACAATCTAAGTTTGGGGGAAAATGAGAGTTGGAATCTGTATTTGTGGTTTCTGGTAATAATCTGTAGCTCCTTATGGAAAGAGAATGTATCTCTCTCAAGTGATATGAGAATCCCACAGCTGTGATGGACCCATCACTGTAGCTCATCAACAGAATATTATTTCCCATTTGACAATTCTTTGTTGATTTTTCATTTGACTAAATACATGTTTACAACTACATTGCCTTATGATTAAAATAGAATTTATGTAAATATTCTCTTTCCAGGGAGCTCATCCGCTGTTTGAAGTGGTACATGGACTGCTCAGCAGAATTGATTCGACAGGACCACATTCAGGAAGCCATGAGGGTAATGTCTTGAGCTTGCCATATATAAAGGGACCATTCCTACAGTTGTTTGAGAGTATAATTGTTGGTGTAGCGTTCAAGACAACTGTAGGGTGCTGACCTACTTTCAGGGATGAACGCCTTGGTCCATGTAATCTCCTTTCCTCTTCCTCTGTAGTGCTCCAAAAGAGCACAGCTGATTAGTACCTGGAAGTGGGAAGTGCACATGGATTCTGGCTGCCTCGTTTCTACCAGTAGTATCAGTTTGCCCTCCCACTGGCCCAAGTGTTGATACTACTTGTAAGCTAATACTGGTAGCAACATTGTTTAGAATTAAGTTTGAATACTTTACTCTCTTTGATGGTAACTGTGTATTGTTTTGTGGAGCTGTGTTAAGTATGAAGATGGTTGAAAGGCAGCTTTAAAACCTTGGTCTTAAGGAGAATCTGTAGTCTTTTCTAGTATGATGATTTCATTTTGGCTTGAAGAGGGTCCCTGACAGTGCAGCTTGCTTTTCATTGCTGGCTAGCTTCAGGTAATAAGATCCTTACTTTGAGTCAACTCCAGTCTGCTTACTCCTTCGCATAGCTACTCTATATACAATAAAGAGCCATAGAAAAGGAATTAAATTTTTTTCAAATGTTTTCAAGAAAGCTTTCATGTCTTCTAGAAATGCCCTTAAAGCAAGTACCTTTCTTTCTGTATGTCCCTGTCCTGTCTTGTACTTCGGTTATCTTTCCTTAAAGTTGCTTTTTAGTTATGTTTCCCACACTTTCTACGTAAAAGGAAGATGGTATCAAAGTTATTCTTTTTTTTTCCTGTCTTCTTTTAATACCACATATCTACATTGAGTAAAGGCCCCATGTCATGTATTGTTCTTCTTGCTTACATGGTGCCATGTAACACAGAACATGGATGGGATGAAGTCACAGGTCTCTTTTTGCTTTGCTTGACTCTCTGAACATGCTTTAAACACCTGGAGCGATAAGATTTTTTCCTCCTTTGTATAAATGTTCTCTAGTAGTTACTGTCTCTTCTGGGTGCTAAACATAAGACCTGCCTATCTCCTAGAAGTTGTGCTAAATGCGAAAGATTCTGTGTGAACTCATTAATTAATTAATGGTGCTGTAGAAAATTTGGAAGATTTCCCCATCCACAATAACATGTCATTATGAAGGTCTTGTTTAGACAGCCATATTGTTAAGATTTTGTGGGTGTATCTTCTCTGTCTTGAATAGAAGCCACTATCTCACAGCACACAAACTGGTCCTCTAAGGTTTACAATCCTCCTGCCCCTCTTCTGTGATATTCCCTGAGTCTTTGGTGTTGGGACTCTATTGTAGATGTATTAGTTGGGACTGGGCACCCCATAGTCAGTTGTTCTTGGTATTTTTATCAGTGGAGGATTTCTGTAATAATCCCTATCTATTGCAAAAAAGAAAAAAGAAGAAGAAGAAGAAGCTGCCTCTTTTATGAAGGGTGAGAGCTACATTTATCTGTAGGAATATAAAGACATATTTAGAATACAGTTAGAAATTATACTGGTTTAGGAAAGTGGAAATAATCTGATCTCGTCTAAGGTCCATGACCTTTCTAGCCATGAGTAGTTGGTTAAGTTTATAGTACTGTCTTTGTTAGGGTTTTCATTGCTATAAAGAGACAACATGACCAGGGCTACTCTTATAAGAAAACCATTTTATTGGAACTGGTTTACAGTTTCAGAGGTTCAGTCCGTGATCATCATGGTGGAAAACATGGCAATGTCTTGGCAGATATGGGACTGGAAGAGTTGAAAGTTCTACATCTTGATCTCAAGGTAGCCAGAAAGAAACTGTCTTCTACAAGCAGCCAGGAGGAGGGTCTGGATCACACTGGGAGGAGCTTGAGCACTAGGAGACATCAAAGTCCACCCCCACAATGACACACTTTTTTTCAACAAGGACACACCTATTCCAAAAAGGGACACTGCTCTTAATAGTGCTACTCCCCGTGAACCAAGCATTCAAACACACATGTTGATAGAGGGCAAACCTACTCACACCACAAGTACCAAGCATGAATTTCTCCCCTTATTGAGTGGGCCTTAATTCTAATTAAACAACTGTTGGTTGCTCCTCAGACTTTGCACCAATGGGAATATCTTGCTGGGTTAGTCATTGTTGTGGTTTGTAGGCTTTTAAGTTGGATGAGACTATTGATTGCTTTTCTTCTTTTACTGCTTACATAGCACCCATGAGGGTTAATCTCAAGGAGATGGCTTCCAGGTCAATTCCAACTTATGCCTTTAATTCTGTTATCTGAAGTTTGTGGTGTCTTCAGCAACAGGGTCTTACGTTCAAATTCTGGGAGGCAGCCAAGGCCAATGTCAATAGCCTATACTGTTTTGAGAGTTTCTTGGATTTCCTTCCCTACAACTTGAAGGAATATTTTCTGTACTTGACACTGAAGGTTTTATTAGCTAGTTTATTGCTGTGGGGAAGAGCATTACTATCCCACGGGGAATGTCTTAGTCACTCTTCTATTGCTGTGAAAAGACCATGACCAAGGCAATTCTTATAAAAGAAAGCAATTATTTGGAGGCTGGCTTACACTTTCAGAGGTTTAGTCCATTATCATCATGGTGGGAAGCATAACAAGCAGGCATGGCAGGCATGATACTGGAGAAGTAGTTGAGAGCTATATCCTGATTCACAAGCAGAGAGAGATGGGGGGTGATGAGTGAAAGGAAAGGAGAGCAGAGGGAGACTGGGCTTGGCATAGGCTTTTGAAACCTCAGTGCCCACTCCAAGTGACACATTTCCTCCAACATGGCCACACCTCTTAATCCTTCTAATCCTTTCAAATAGTGTTACTGCTTGGTGACTAAGCATTCAACTATATGAGCCTGTGGGAACCATTCTTACTCAAACCACCACATGGCATAACTCTATTAAACATACAAGCTGTCAGGCACACATACACATATGCTTGCACATGCATGTGTGTGTGTGTTTAAGTAAACACAGAATAATGTTACACTTTGGCAAATATCCTTAATGGTATTTACCTTTCCTCCCTGCTTCTCCGCAGTTAACATCTTTTTCCATTTTTCCCATTTCTCTTCCATACCACCCTTTGCTGTGAAGAGAACATGGCCAAGGCAATTCTTACAAAAGAAAGTATTTATAAGAAGTCATCCTCCTCATAGTCCCCCCCCCCGGGTTTTGGTTAACTCCCAAGTTACATACTAACATCTAAATATTTAGAATTAGGTCTTTATCTTTCTGAGCCTGAGTTACCTCACTCCGTATATTTTCTAGTTCCGTCTATATGCCTGCAAATTTCATTATTCTTTACAGCTCAGTAGTATTCCATTGTGTATATGCACCGCATTTTCATTATCTATTCATCAGTTGGATAATATTTAAGTTGTTTCCATTCCCAAGTTATTGTGAGTAGAGTGGCAATAAAATGACTGAGTATCTTTCAAATAGGATATAAGCGTGACTTTTGACAAGGGACTCCATGAACATAGTATACTTTTCATACTGAGCTACGTCACTTCCTTAGCAGGAGGAAACGGGTGCAGTGAATCTTCTTGGTGGTAAAGCAGTTGTAGTAGGGGATTGAGGAGTTACTCAGTGGACAGAGCACTTTCTATGCAAGCTTGAGGACCTGAGCATCAATCCTAGCACTCAAGAAGCTTGACCTGGCCACAAGCATGCCTATAAGCCTAACTCTACAGGCAGCAGAAATGAGGACCGCTGCAGGTTTTCTGCTGCCAGCCTTCCTCCAGTTTCTATGAGAAACCTTGTCTCTAGCCTTTATACATGCACACATGTGTGTACAAACATGCATATGTACATCACACACACTCTACACACACATACAAAGAGAAAAGTTGTAAAAACGTTTACAGTCTTCTCTCCTTTCACATTTATTGAATAAAATAAGGACACGGTATCTGCTTTAGCCTCTGCTAAATGCTTCTTTCTCCAGCCAGGACTGGGAACAGCCTGTTGGACCTTGAACAAATGTCCTTAGATGTACCCTTCACTTACCACACTCTGTCTTGTGATCTCAGAGGTAGGAAGCTGGTTATCAGAAGTGAGAAGGGGAAAGCTGGTAGAAATAGATTTAAAGCGAACTTGTTTTTCTTACCCATGTCCAGGTTGCACAGGACTTTTTTGACACCATCCTGTGTTCCTTTGCACACTATTTTATATCATAGAACTTAGTAAAAGAACTAATCCATCATTTGTGAAAAATGCTGGCAGCTTCACTATTAGATTCTGCCCTTCTGAACTAGTAAATATTTCTTGGTGCATGTCTTACAGTGGTCATTTCTGACTGAAAAGCAAACAGTTAAACAATTAGGCAGTGGTGATAAGAAAATATTTTCTTTTGAAAATTTAAGGTATGTGTATTATATAACTAGATATAACATAATAAATATCCTATAGTTTCATATTTTTTTTAAAATTCTTTTTCTGTCTGTTTCCCATGTTCTGCATAATCACTGATCCTTTGCCTCCTGAGGTTAGGCATCTGACAGTACAACATTTAATGGGCTAGCATTCTACCTTAAGCATGTGAAATATTTGAGAAAATATAAAATTGGTATCTTGTATTTTCTGCTGCACAGGCATGAAGAATTACTAAAATGTAGACATACTGGAACAATATAGCTTGCAAGTATCTAGATGGATTTATAAATTAACAGACTTTTCAGGTTCTCTAATCACTAGATATTAAAGGGCTGCTGTAACAGGGCTCTAGCACTGTATGAGGCCACTGTTTTTGTTACTTTTTTATTGGTGTAATCAAATACCCAATTAAAACTTATTTTGGCTAACAGCTCAGAGGAATGCTGTTTATCATGACAGGGAAGGCATGGCATCAGGGGTAACTTGGTCTGTGGCGTAGACCAATAAATAAGGAAAGGAGGAGATAAGTCCTTATCTGACTTTCTCCTTCTATATCCTTTAAAAAGTTAAGTTATATTCATTTGTTTATTTGTGGTATGGGTGGAATGTACATGTGGAGATCAGAGAACAACATTTTCCTAAACTAACAGTCACCTATACAAACTGAATTTTCTGAGCTAAACCTGATAGACAGATTCTAAAAAGAAGCTAAGAGCTGTTTTCTTCTAAATACTTCAAGTAACTGGGTTTTGCTTTTTTTTTTTTTTTGATCCACTGTCTTAACCTTTCTATTATCTGAAACAATATAGCATTTCTTTAGTTAGAAAACAGTCTTGGGGTGTGTGTCTGTTCTCTTAAAGGACATTACTCTGTTGATAAGCATCAGCCAGATTGCAAGGATCCATCATAATCACATTTTGCTCTTAAGCCATTTTTTGAGAATACTGTCTTCTGTTTTACTCATAAACTGTTAATGGCAAATGTCATGGCTAGAAGGAACTGGATGTGTCAGGCATACTAGCTGCTGTATAACCTAGGACTAGTCCAGATTTCTTTGACCTTCTATAAGGCAGAAGTCCCTATTTCAGACCCCACCTATAATGTAAAGTTGCAGGAGATTCCTTAAACGTCCTTCCCTTCTGTCTTAGTTAAGGTTTCTATCACTGTGACCATAACCAAGGCAACTTTTATGAAAGACAGCATTTAATTGGGGCTGGCTTACAGTTTCAGTCCATGATCATTATGGCAGGAAATGTGGCATCATCCAGGTAGCCATAGTTCTGGAGAAGGGGCTGAGAATTCTACATCTTGATCAGAAGGTATCCAGGAGACTACTGTCCACAGGCAGCCAGAAGGAGGCCTTCCACACTGGGTTGAACTTGAGTACTAGGAACCCTCAAAGTCTGCCTACAGAGTGACATAATTTCCTCCAACAAGGCCACACCTCCTAATAGTGCTACTTCCCATGGGCCAAGAATATGCAAACTACCACACCTTCTTACAATAAACTCAAGTGTAGTTATACCAAATCTGCTGGCATATACCTATAATCCCAGCACTCCAGGGGATGCGCAGGTGGCTTGTGAGTTTGAGGCTAACCTAGGGCATACAGCAAGACCCTACTTCAAAAAAAGAAAGGGAAAAAAAGGAGTTAAACTATATCCTTGCATTTGGGGTTTTGCATTTTCTGTCCTTAAAAAAAAAAAAAAATACAGGGGCTGGAGAGATGGCTCAGTACTTAAGAGCACTGGCTGCTCTTGCAGAGGACCTGGGTTCAAGTCAAAAAAAAATTATTAGAAATAAAATGCCTTTTCATAGTTGAGATCACCTGTCACCTGATTTTTTTTTTTTACGGTGTTTTTTGTTTTTTTGGGTTTTTTTTTGGTTAATTGGATTTTTGGGTTGTGGTTTGGGTTCATTTTTGTTTGGTTTGTTTGCACTTACATTCTTGTTATGTAAGTTTCTGGCCATCTTTAGTGCCTCTCCATTACTTTTCCTCCCACATTTCTAGGCCCTGGAGTACCTTTTCAAGTTCATTGTGCAGTCACGAATCCTGTATTCAAGAGCCACATGTGGGATGGAAGAGGAGCAATTCCGGTCTAGCATCCAGGAACTTTTCCAGTCCATCCGGTTTGTGCTGAGTTTGGACAGTAGAAACTCAGAAACACTCCTCTTCACTCAGGTCTGTGAACTCTGGGAAATAGTGTGAGGTTTGTTCTCACTGTTGTGTTGTGTTGTGTTGTTTGGGGGAGTCTCTAAATTCTTCCTTTGACACTTTCACATATAGTTTCTGATTACTCTTCCCCCAGTCCTCTTGTATCTCCTTTCATTCTTAACAACTTTCTGCTCTTCCCTACCAGTCTTTTTCCAAGATTCTTGGCTTTTATTTTGGTTTTGTGGCCCATTTAGTTTAATCATGACTATCTGTGAGAAATTGGATTGGAACTATCTATCACTACCTGGTGGAGTGCCCAGTGGGTACACAACTGGAGGCAGTGACTTCCCCTCTTCTCTGAAGCTGTTAGTAGCAAGTAGTTTAGTAGAGGTTAGACCCCCAGACCCTCCTCCACCCCACTCATGCCTTACTACTAACAGTCACATTCTGGGGCAGACATCTACAGCAACTGTGTGGAGCAGCCGTGACTGCTGGGATTCTTTGTCATAGCAGGTGATTTCTTTGTCCTGATTTCCAGAAATGAAGAAACCATGACAAGGTTTTTTGTGTTGGGAAAGAGGTGATTTGCAAATAAATGTTTGGTAGAACAAAATGCTGCCCTCCACTTGCCTCAGCTATGAGGTGTGAAAGAGTTTTGTGGCTATATACTAGGAAAGCAGCAGAGCTTTGTTACTGTGAGTTCTCTTTAGACCAGATCTGTCCATTACCATTATTATAGTTATGAACATCACATTCATAGGGAATATTTAAAATATATAGGGCACTTTTTATTTCCTCGTTAATTTTTATTATAACTTGTCTATTACAGATGTTAAGAATGGGATAGATTGAAAGATAATGGGAATAATTGAATGCATTGACTAAGAATTAGAGGTAGATTCTATTAGAAATATCAGTGTTAGAAAGAAATTTTCTTCCTCATATCAAAGTTTCCCAACCAGCCAGTCTATTACCTTTACCAAGCTGACTTATGCTATAATAAATCAAATATTCATTACTCCATCCACATAGGGCTTATTTTCTCTTATCAAATTAGTACACATTTATCTCATGAATTATAGTTCTTTGACATCTGGAAGCTAATTATGCCCAAATGTGTCGACAGAGATCGGACAGCTTCTTTATGTCTACCCATTCCACTATGGCATGTTATTGTGTAGTATTAGTGAAAGTATATATCCAAACCCTGTCTCATTTCAGTTTAGAATAGTGTATGTGAGGCGTTTTGTTTTGTTTTGTTTTTTGGTCTTTCACTTGCCTCTATATTGTCTCTTGGTGCCCAGGAATTGCCTTTAGGTTTCTTGGCCAAATATTGGGTGATCTTTGGAAGCTACATGCCATAAAGGAATTCTCAAGGCTTTCAAGAGCCGCTCCAAGGAAGCTCCTCCCATGATCTCACAAAAGTACCACAAGAAACTCATTGTTTTCTCCCTAACTTTGCTCCAGTCTCTCTGTTCGCTCTAATAAGGGCCAAGGATGCCTACTGCTTCTCCCAGCCAAATATAGTTACAGGAAGACTGAAAGTAGCTCATAGAGCACAGTAAATATCCTTTCAGGGTATTTGGCAATGCTTTGTACAACAGCGGTATTTCTACCACATTGGAACGGATGGCTTAGACCTGCCTAGTAAACCTGGTATCAGCTTAGATATGTTTAGGGTTCAAATCTGATTTGTTGTTGACAAGCTTATGTTTTATGAGTTTCAGAACTCCTGGAACTTTTACTATTCAATTAGATTTTTTATCTTTGATTATGACTGCCAGAAGTTGTGAGAGTGTGTCTTTCTATCCTGAGGCATAATTACAGGAAATTTTACCATTTAAGGGAAGAAATCAGTGTTATTACTGAGTAAGACATACTTACCCCCACCATTTCGTCTTTTGTATCTGAATTGCTTATATGCTTGTGTGCTAGTTTTAACGGTAAAACAATGTCCCTCATATTTCATAGAAGTATTAACCTGAAGACATAACTCATATGAACTTTACACTTTAGTCTGGCTTTAACATAAAGGGCAGTAATACAGGCCTTTCCCATGGCATGAATTTTTACTCACTACACCATTACCTACTACTTGATAAATCATTTAAGGAAAACATCCTCCCCCAAGCCCAGCTCACTGTTGAGGGAGCTTTTACCTTCTGTTCTTAAGGTACCGCTCTGTTCCCTTTAAACCTTGTTTGTGTTGGTGGTATAAAAAGTGCAAGAAGTTGCCCTCACAGCACTTTCAGTAAATACAGGAAGAAAATAAGAGCCAGCTCATCTTAGCTTCTTTTCTTGCTGCTGTGGTAAAATATCACAAAAGAAACTTAAAGGAGAAGGGGGTTGTTGTGCTCATTAGTGCAATTTAGTCCATAGTGGAAGTCAAAGCAACAGGAGATTGAAGCAGCTGGTCACATGATATATACCCAGTCAAGAAGCAGCGAGCAGTGAGTGCATGTTGTTGCTCGGTTCTCTTTATTTTTGCAGTTTAGGATCCACCTCCTCCTCAGGAAATAGTCCTGTACAATAAGATGGATCTTCCCACATCAGGTAACAGGGTTAAGATAATCTCTCACAGGCATGCCTAGAGGCCCATCTCCCATGTGTTCCTAGACTTTGACAAATTGACAATTAACATCTAATAGCATTTATGAAGACCTATTGTGTTCTAGACACTCTACTGGAATCAATGCACCTAATTTTTCCCATATGCCAATAATAGCATTATCCCCATTTTATAGATGAAAAACCAAGGATTAGGGCAACTCATCAAACATAGGCAAATGACAAAACTGAAAATTTATTTATTTATGTTGAGTTTTGTTGTGTCTTCCAGGCTGTTCTTAAAGTTGCCACCTCCTGCCTCAACCTCCTGAACAGCTAAAATTACAGACATGAAACAACACACCTGGCTTAAAGCTGGAATTTGAGCTCATATGTGTCTAATTTAAAAATCTATTATTTTTCTCCTATAGTGTTCTGCCTCTCAAAAGTTATGGATCAATATTATCAGATTGGGGCAGCAAGATGGCTCAGCAGGTAAAGGCTCATGATGCCAACCCTGATGACCTGAGTTTGATCTTCGGGTCCCACATGGTGAAATGAGAGAACCAACTCCCATAAGTTGACCTCTGACCTCCACTTGAGCATGTGCTCCCCCACTAAGTGAATAAACAAATGTTATTTAAGTAAATAAAACTACTAATGCCATCATGCTTCCCTCACCTCATTAAGATAGAAGATTACATTTTCCTCAAGAGAGCACATCTTGCTTCCAGAGCTCAGATGTAGAAGCCCAAGTACACATATGTTTTCTCTCTCCTTCTCCCTTTCTCTCCCTTCGCCCTCTTCCTCCCTACCCACCTCCGTATTTGGGCCATCTAAGTCTCTGAATTCTTAGTCTGCATTATCAGTAGTTCTCAAGAGTTTATAACTTAATAAACACATATGTTTCTCATACTCCTGAATTTATATGTCAGACAAACTCCCAGAGATCACATATGAGAAAATAATATACATATTCTTCAGATTACATGATTATATACAGATATCACTATCCCTGGAATATTATCCCATTCTTAAAACTGAGTTACTGCCATTAATTGAGTCTAGCTGGTTCTGCTTGAAGGCACTCAGCTTTTGCTTACTTTTCCCCTTCTTAGAGGTTTCTGGCTTGTGTTGGGAACCAAAATTGAAAAATCAAGAGCTTAGTCATAAGCTAAAAAGTTTAAATCCATTTTATGAGGGAAAAATAGCTGTTTCTCTTAAGCTGTATTGTGTAAATTTCTCCTTATACTTCCTTCTATTGCCTGCAAATGCCTGAGCACGGTGTGAAAGCTTTAAGTGGCCTGAGCCCCAGCGAAAATCCCTTGTGTTAGTTTTGAATTTCCTTTCCCCCATGCTCCAAGAGTCCTAAAGGTCTAAGTAGAGTCAAGGGCCAGGAAAGACGCCTCTCAAGGCAGGGCTGCTGCAGTACCCTCTGAAACTCTTTCACCCTCATGCCTTTGAACATACAAGATAAACACGGGCTGAACTCTGAGCCGACCACAGCTTTCCTTGCTCCCACAGGCTGCACTGCTGAATTCCTTCCCCACCATCTTTGACGAGCTGCTGCAAATGTTTACTGTACAAGAGGTAGCAGAGTTTGTGAGGGGCACACTGGGAAGCATGCCTAGCACTGTGCACATCGGGCAGTCAATGGATGTGGTGAAGCTGCAGTCCATCGCCAGGACAGTGGACAGTCGCCTGTTTTCATTTTCAGGTAAGTTAAGTTGAAAAGAGTCAGATTTGATTTCTTCCCTTCCTAAATGATAGCCAAGTTTAAACAGTTCAAAGTATCAGTGTAACAACCATAATGTAAGAAATCAGTGACCCTGGAAGTGCAGTGATTTTAGTAAACTATATGAGAAATTCAGCCAAGACTTAGGCCTGCTTACCTCTCTCATAATTTACTCTTAGGAGCCCAGACCTTAGGGCAAGTTCATAAGGTGTTGTGTGTTGGTCCGTTCATGCTGTGACTGTAAAATTCCATAAGCTAGGTGGCTTTAAAACAACAAATAGCATGTGCTTGATACCAGGTGGATCTCGGTGAGTTACAGGCCAGCCTGAGCTACATAGTAAGACTTTATCATATGTACACCTAACTAGGACACATGCCTGCAACTCAGCTAATGAAAAATAAAAGCTGTCCTTGGCTGCATAGGGAGTTTGAGATCAGCCTGGGTTACATGGAACCCTATCTCAGAAAACAAAACAAAACAAAAAAAAGCACAAATAATAAATTTTTACAGTTCTAAAAATTCAAAAGTTTAGGATCACAGTACAAGTAGGTTTTGTGTCTGGTTGAATCTACTTCCTGTTTCATAGGTATCTCTCTTCTCTAGAAGAAAGAGCAAGAAAACTTCTGAGATCTCTCTTTTTTTTTTAAGAGTATATATAGATTTATTGAACTTGCATAGACTATACTCCACAGAAT
Source organism: Rhynchomys soricoides (assembly GCA_019843965.1). NCBI lineage: Eukaryota > Metazoa > Chordata > Mammalia > Rodentia > Muridae > Rhynchomys > Rhynchomys soricoides. The sequence continues at coordinate 10,723,475 of JADRCH010000097.1, read as the reverse complement.
AACAGTAGATTCAAGCATGTGTCTCAAGAACACTGTGTTGAGTCCATGGGTTTTCATTTAAAATGGAAAGAGTTCATGCAAAGGGCAGACCTATCTTCTAGTGATTGTAAAGAATGGTTTCCTAGGTTGTCTGCAAGAGGTTCTATAACCTCAAGATGATCCATCAGAGTCCATGTGCTGGCCTTTCTTGGTTGTAGGGCTCTGGAGTTAAATTACTGTGGCTCACAGTCCTTCTTTTCTGGCCTTTTTCCTGCATTACTTCTCCCTCAGATACATGATCTCCACAAATTTGTATGAGAGTTGAAGGGCAGAAGATACCATCTTTGGTAACTACTTCTGGGTGGTGGGGTTCTGTGGTCCCCGTGACCCCTGAAGGCTATACTGTGTTAGGTTCATAACTATTTTGAGTTCTTACATGTGTCTTCTGTGAATAGTGATAAGTGTTTTATCACATTGTCTGAGATCTCTTTTAAAGGGCCATTAGTCTTAGCCATGCAAGGTGGCACATACTTCTAATTTCAGCACTTAGGAGGCAGAGACAGGCAAATCTCTGCAGTCAAGACCACCTTGATCTACATAGCAAGTTTTAACCAGGCAGGCCTATACATTGAGACCCTGTCTCAAGAAGAGGTAGGGTACTAACTTCATTCAAGAGGATAAAGTACTTATGACTTTGTCACTAGGAAATTATCCTACTTCAAATTCTGTCACACTGGGGATTAGGATTTTTCTGTATGAAGTCAATAGGGACATAAACATACACTATGTAGTGGGTGACCCTTGGTCTCCAGGCACATATGCTGGCTTTGGAATCCTGTCTCTACACTAGTCAGATGAAAGCACAAAGGGAAGGAGAGAGGACAAAAGAAAAGTGCCCAGTCCAAGAAGACAAGGATAAACCAACAAAGTTAAAAAGGCCCCAGAAGGGCACCTGGGAAACTCTGTGCTTGCTTATCTTTTTGGCTCACCAGTTGGATAGATTCATTCCCTCCCCACCTCTCTCTCTAAGAGAGAAGTGGACAGAAAATTTTTTATAGTCCCTAGGTGATCAGCACTGATTCTTCAGGAGTCCGGGATACCTTTCAGAAAGAGACTTTGAATTTATCCTTGAAGCTTTATTGCTTATGATCAATATGAACCTTACAGCACCATCAAATAGGAGCCTGATTATTTAAGCAGGATACCACTGTTCTAGAAGAAACCTCCAAGCACAAGAATAAATTTGAAACATCAGTAAAAAACAGTTATCTGAATTTTCATAACTACAATTTTACATATTAATTTTTAAGTTTGACTTCAAAGCATAAGAACAACTTGTTAGTTCAATGCTGTGTGCACTTGGAATGCTAAGGGCATGCTCCCACTGACTCAGCTATAGCAGTTTAGAGCAGTGATGAGCAACATTGCCATTGAGGAATCAGCCCTTTTCCAGTAACTGTTGCTGATAAACTTCTTCCTCCTTCCTACCTCAGACTGAAAAAATGTTACCAGTGATTTGGACACTGTCACTAAATACACTGCTTACAACTCTCTCTTTATGTACTGTCTCAAAAAGTTGCTTTCAAAATATGAAAATGAAACAGCTCCCTCCTCTCACTGATACTTTTACTTCTGTTATTTTTGTATGTGTTCAGCTGCTTGACACAATCACTTAAGAAAACTCATGTAATGTTACACTATGTAATTAAATTTAATGGTAATCCACCACCAAGTTTTCATTTGCATTTTATTCTGATTTAATGTTCACATTATAGCATCTTTCCTAAAACAGGCTTTTTACCAATGATGTCATATAAACAATTCTTTATTCTCTGAGCATACCAATTGTCTATGGCATGTTCTAACAACAAACTGCTATTCTATCTGAAAACAGCAATTGGTTGTTATAAATCCTACTGTAATTTGTGTTTTGATCTAAAATACAGTATTAACTTTTTATCTAAACATCCTTTTAAATGTAGAACAGCTGTCACACTGTTATTTTTTAACATCGTTTTTGACAAAACAATGTCAAAACTCTTATATGTCATATAATTTACCTTTAGCTTAACTTTTTTTTATTTCTGGGGTCTGGAGAGATGGTTTACTGGTTAAGAACACTAACTGCTTTTCCAGGTGACCTAGGTTCAGTTTCCAGCAACAATCATCTGTAATTCCAATCCCAGCAAATCCAGTACCCTCTTCTGACCTCTGTGGGTACTGATCTATGTGGTATGCAAACAAAACTCCCATATGCAAGATGAAAATGAAAGAAATTATTTCTGAAGTTCATATGAAACTGTTAAATGTGGTTAAACAATAAATTATATTTTCCATGACTTGTGTTATTGATAATCTGAGTTGTTATGGACAGGTAGGACAGTATCTGCTGGTGTGCACCACAAGGTTTTAGGGTTCCAGAAACATGTTCGCACTTGTATTTTACTTAGTAAGAGAGGCTGTTTACAAACCATTCTATACAAGGAAAACCAAGCCTGTTGGAAGAGGAGTCAGTCTGCTTAAAAACTGGAAATGTGTTAGTAAGGGAGCTTGAATGTAATTCAGCTTGTCTGAATTAGGGTTCCAAACATGATTTCTTCTTGGAATGCTAGTCTGGTAACATGATGAAGAAAAGAAAGATATTTTAATATGTGCAGTAGGGTTGGTATAAGAGCTCACTAGTTATCAAAGGCTATGATAAGCTAACATGATACACCTATTTCAGTCATTGTGAACATACCAAAAGCAGTCTAAAAAACCCATGACCAAAAAGAGATAGGCCAGATGGTTTGACATGGTGACTGCTTCCAGGGTAGGACTGACAGGCTTTGAAGACATGGCATGAAGAGAAGCAGTTAGTAATTCCTAATAAGCCTACAAATCTAGACATCATAGTTCATGATAAATGTGACACATAGACTTTTCTCTACAAACTGCTTTTATTTTGAAGTTTAATCATTAAAAGGATACCATTTCAAAGCAGACTTCTACTTAAATCTTATACCACATGCCATTAGTGTAGGGGTCTAAAATAATAGTGAAGGAAAAAAAAGACCGAGAAACTGTGTCATAGGATGGCTTATAATTTCTACACACAAGACATTTAGACTTTTGGAAGCAGGTAAACTCTACTATGACTCTGTTCTTAACCTCATCTCGTTTAAGTCCCACAATGCCACTATCTTCTGTCAGTAGCTAGCTATCCTCCAGTGAACTACCTCATCTCTGTTTTCTTTCCTAGAATCTCGCCGCATCCTACTTCCTGTGGTTCTTCATCACATTCATCTTCATCTGAGGCAGCAGAAAGAGTTGCTAATCTGCTCAGGGATTCTGGGCAGCATCTTCTCCATCGTCAAGACCAGCTCTCTGGTAGTGACCCCACAGCCCTCCCCACTTACCGCTGCCCTGATCCTATGTTATTGTAGTCAGGAGCAAACCAACAATGATCACTTTATGTACTTCTCAGTCAAATGCCTTAATTGATGAAAGGCAAGTGCCCAAATGAATCAATATGCCTAGCAAGTATCTCAGTGCAGTGCATCTTTTGTATGTTAGTAGGTATACTATGTACACCGATAAATCATTCCCCACAGCATCAGAAAGGCCAGTCATATTTCATCCTCTGTTTATATCAAAAGGGACTAACTCTGGATTCCTGGGAGTTTTCTTAGGATTTAAGTACAAATATCAGGAGGCAGACCCAGAAGGGGGTGGGGAAATCTTGCGTATTCAGATTTTCAGCTTTCAGATAATTTGATTCTACCCATGACATCCTTAGATCTTGTGAGATGGGGTCAGTATATGCAGTAGCTATCTGCTACCCATAAGAGTGCTGAGCCTGTGAGATGCAGAGTGGTTCCTTAGATGGCAGGTTTCAACTAATGTTTTTATCTATTTTCTCTGTTTTTCTTTAAGGAAATATGTGGTAGGAGGAGAGAGATTGGGTTAGAGGAAAAGCAGAGGCATGGATGAGAGTAGTATTTGCTTTCATATTATTTATTTCCTATACTGATAATAGAAAAAATGTGTATTATAGAAAACTGGAAGACTGTAGGAAAGGTATAAAGAGAATGAAAAACAAGCATGGGTTTTATTACAAGTTTTTAAGTTAATGCTCCCAGAATAAAATTTGAAGTGCATTTAGAACAAAGGATATATTTACAAAACCAGACTACTTAGGTGGCACAGAAGAGGCACCTAAGTCAAAGTCATGCTTCACTTGGGCAAAAGACAGAAACCAAAAGGGGAGCTCTACTGTCCAGAATTAAAGCATCCTCTAATAACAGAGACCCAACTTGACAGAAAGTGACTGAGATGGTTCTAGCAACCCTACTGTTTGCTCTTTGCTCCAGACAAGACCTGGCAATGCTCCTTCCCACCAGGCCTCATAGAAGCCACACTGAGCACATAATATCTGCAGTAGTCCAAGGTCATATGTCTGGTAGCTCATTGCTAAAAGAAGGGAATACATTGAAGAAGGTTTAAAAAATAAAGGAAAAATGAAAACCAGTGGGGGAAAAAAACCCTAAAAGATGCAGTTTGGTTGCATTTGGGGGAGTAGAGTGAATATAACTAATTGACTATGGCTGCTCAAACATGTATCAAAGAGTATTAATTACTTTACTTATTGATTACTTTAGCCCCAAGAGCCAATTCCTCATATGAAATGGGGCAGAATGTAATTATATTTGGTGGATGGATAAAGGAAGATGAAATTTAAGCTCTGTGAGATCAGAGATAAGCCTCTCTAGCCATCTCAGTATAGTCATTCTCATGCAGTGAGTGACACGTAGTGAATGTTTAATGATGGCAACATGGATGGGCAGAGGATGAGAATTATCATCAGTGCTTGTACAAATATTTGACAGCTGGGGAGATGGCTCAGGGTTTAAAGTGCGTGCTTTGCAGGCATAAGGATGATTGCGTTTGGATCTCTAGCACCCACATAGAAACCTTGCACGATGGATGGCACATGTGTCTCTACCCCAACACTGGGGTGTTGAATGGAGGAATAGGAAAGATCCAGCAGACTTGATGGCAGCCATTCTGGATAAAATGGCAAAGTCCAGGTTCAGTTGAAGACTTGGTCTCAAATGATAACGATAATGGTGGTGATGGTGTAGAGACCAACAGAAGACATCTGATGTCGACCTCTGGACTCCACGTGTGTTCACACCAGCTGTGTGCACGTGCATGCATGTGCACCACACAGAAATCACACAGACACACAGAACAAAATTTGATAATGTATTTTGGAGAAGGGATAATGGGAATCTCTTTGGAAGATAAGTAAAGCCACCCTACAAAATTTGAAATGAATATGTGATATCTATAAAAGAGTAATGCAAGCTGTTCTAAAATTCTAGTAACTGGGAAGCAGCCTAGTGAGAAGGTATGTTCTACTTTTATAAAGCTGTCAGAGATGTGTGAATTGAGAACGGAGTCTTTCAGATGAACTGAGAATCACAACAGACTGAGGAACTAGAAATGGCCTCAGAGGGGGGTTGGAAAAATGGAGGGGGGGCACTTTGCCATTTCTCAGTGTCAGTAGAGGCATGCTTTCTCTTCACTACACTGGGGAAATCAAAGAAAACCTTTAACTCCGTCATTCATCTATGTCCTCTGTGTCAAAATTAATGTGTCTGCCTGAGATTGAAATTTGTGTCTGGCATTAGTAAAGGCAAGGCCATAGTAACCATGCCTGGACAGGTGAGGCAGGAATGCCTCACCTCCTGCCAAAGCCATTGTCCTGGATTCCTTACACACTTCATATTGGTGAGTCTACGAGCTTAGTATTCGATCACTCCTGATGTGGCTTAGTGAGTTCTACTCCTGAACATCTACTTAGCCTAATGCCTATGCTAATGGTGTGCTCTCTCATGCTCACTCCAGGAGGCAGATGTCATGGAGGAGGTAGAGATGATGGTGGAAAGCCTCCTGGATGTTCTCCTACAGACTCTACTCACCATCATGAGTAAATCACATGCTCAGGAGGCGGTAAGAGGGCAGCGGTGCCCGCAGTGCACAGCCGAGATCACTGTTAGTAACTAACACTCAGGTGTTCTTGCTTTCTTTTCTAACCTGGGGCTCCTTACATTACTCCCATCTCACGACTCCACATTTTCATCTCAGCCTCCTCCTTGCATGGTGGTCATCACATTTCCCTCTTCTTTCTTGACTCATACTCCCCTTCTCTCTACTCTGAAAGCTCCACCTTCATATTCCCAGGACACTATTTTAGGGAAGGTCCAAAAAATGCTTCTTGTGTGATTTCTCTACTGTAGCTTCCGTTGGTCATTGCCTTTAAGCCAATTCCCTTGTTACAAATGTTGAGTGAAGCAGTGCAGTGATACAAGAAAGCTTCAGGCTGAGGCTAAAGGCCATCTCCTGTAGAAAACCTCCTATAGCTCTCTTACCTGATACAGGGCAGAATAATTGTCTCAGAATTTTCTTGAGTCTACAGATTAGTTGGTTTAGTATATAATATTTGTATCTAAAATTTTAACATTAAGAAAAATATGTAGTAGAATTTCAGTAGTGTTGAATAATGCTTTTATATGACCTAATTAGGAGAAAAACAAACTGGGAAAGCATCTCAAAAGGGATTGAGAGACAGACCCTTTGGCACCAGACCCCACTTGCATATCCAGAGTGAATTTTCTAGCCCTCACATGGTACCATGATAAGCAGTCTGTGTGAGCACTTTCAGTTGGGAGATAAGAGATTATAGAACTCTCTTTGAAAAAGTCATTTCTGGGACTAGGCCAAGCTCCAGCGTGTCAGGGTGAACATGTATTCTGGAACATTTGGCCTGAGAAAAGTGTCTCCTCTGTTAAGAGCCCCTGTTGAAAAACATAAGACTTAGTAGGTTTTTTGTTTTTGTTTTTTTGTTTTTGTTTTTTTACACTGTAGGTAGGCATTGTCATACTGCACAGGTCTATGGTATTCCATAGTAAGGTGATCTAGGAATAGACAAAATCAGGAACTTACTTGTGTTGAAAGAAGTAGACTGTCAGTATTGAAAATCAGACAATTTGTCTGTTCTAAAACAGATCCTAAAGAAAAATCAACAAATTCAATGCCGAAGATTTCAGATGGAGCACTTTTAATTTATCATCAGTATGTCAGAAATTCACATAGAGATGAACGAAGCTTAAGTAAAAGAATTTTGAGTTGATAAAATAACTGGATTAAGAATCAGTTCTTTTAAAATGGACTGTCTTGAAGAGAGATCTAGAAGTTCAGCTTACAACAGTAATGACCTTGATGAGCAACAAAAGAATCACAGCATGTAAAATCCTTTAAGAAAAATTTACTGAGCTTTTAGTTTGAGAGCCCCCACTGAGGTCACTCTTCAATGTAGGTAAAATTACTGTGTACCCTGACATGCCCAAGTAGTCTAGCCTTCTAATCAACACTAATTACACAGCCCTTGGCTAGGGATTCTAACCCTGCTTTAACATTTGACAAGTGTTATTAATGAAGTCATTCATTTCTGTGGATTATTATAACTATAATTTGTTGGGTACCTTTTATGTATTAGACTTTGTGCTTCAATGCTGTACACACACTCGCACACAGACACACACATCTAATCTTTACAGCAAATTAATTATGACTTCTTATGTCCATTTTCAGATAAAACCGAAGTTCATATACATATGTAGATTTTGTGTAGTTTCAAGGCTCTAGAAAGGATTCGGTACATTATTATCAAATTCCCTTGAATTTAGAAACACTTGAAAATCATCTAGGTAAAATACTTTTTTCTGAGGAAACAACCTTGTAAGAACCATGCCGGTAATTGCCATACATGGCCTTTACAGTCCTTAAAGCCGTTTTTTTGTTTGTTTGGTTGGTTGGTTGGTTTGGTTTGGTTTTTTTTTATTGTTTTGGTTTGGTTTTAGTGTATCCCAATTGGCTTTTTAAAAAAATACCTCATGATTATACTTAAATATGTTTTGAAGCTCATAGCCTGTTCCCTCCCGAAGATCAGTTTTAACTCCTTTGCCTTTCTTTTGATAACTTACATCCATTTTCTCAGTTCAGCTGTCCTTCCCCAGCAGATGATCCAGATTTTGTCCAGAGGAGAGGCTATTTTTTTTTCAAGTGGGCTCTACAGACTCCAGTATTGTATTCTGACAATAAAAGACTATTTAGCCAAAACATTGCTGCAGAGAAAATATTTCACTTTGCAATACTCCATATTGTAAGTGAAGGTTTTTCAGTAATTACATGCTACAGAAACTTTATTAAGATTCCAAAGCACTCCTCAGAAGAAAGTTCATCTTCAAGAACACAGTTGTCACCTTTCTTCATAAACATCCGGGGCCATCTCAAACCCTCCCTTCTCTTCTTACCCTCTGTGATTTGAAAAACAGAGCCCCTGTGACTGGATGTGCTGAGTGTTTTTGGTTTTGTTTTTGTTTGTATTGGTCCCCAGGGTGAATATGTGTCCTGCCTCCTCTCATTGCTTCGTCAGATGTGTGACACCCATTACCAACACCTCTTGGACAACTTCCAGAGCAAAGACGAACTCAAGGTAGGCAAGAGAGCACTGGGCTTTACCCAGGAAAGGAAGTAGGCAGCCACAACTGCCCATAGACTTCTATCAGAAGGTTGTGTTCAAGTGGCCATCACTGTCTATGTTATTGGATTCAGCAGCCCTGTTTATACCTGAGTATATGATTTCCAGAAGCAGAAATCTGGCAGTGGCCTTCACATAGCCTGACCCTAGGCTAATACTGTAACTGATAGCAGCCTTGTGAGCATTTCCCTCTATTAGAGAATAACCTGAAGCATGCTGGATTAAAATGTCAGTGTACTCCCTTTCTATGTTTTATTCCGTGCAAACCAGACTTTACTGCTTTAATGGCTATACTAATGATGATGCTGATAACGTTTCTTTATTTGAATGTAGTTCTGGAAAATACCCCTAGACAGGATATACCCTTCCTACCTTGAGCTGTCAGACTTTGAATCTCAATTAGTGAGGGGAAGATGATACAGAGAAATGAACCTGGGGTCCAGACAACAGGAGAACATTGCCCTTGCTGAGCTGCTCATAGACTGCTAGGGTTTGTGTCTATATCAGACCATGCAACTTCCTCCCTGGGCTAAAGGACTATTGCAGACTTGGGTCTGTGCTCTGCTTTTATTCAGAATCAAGTCACTTGCACTTTATAGTAATACACCATACCTCCTGAAAGATGAGACGTCCTGCCGCCATGTCTAGCCCATTCTCTGTCTTTTGAATTAAAGGCTTTCTTCCTATATAGAGACTCCTTGATGTCAGTATGTATCTGAAAGTAAAGACTGTTGCTGTTAATTTGAAATATTAGTTGCAAACAGGGTTTGTCTTAGTTGTAAATATGTAGATTTGTTCTCTTGGACTTGAAAAAATAGTGTCTTTCACACAAATAAATAATAAATGTGATATTTCATACATGTATATGTATGTATATGTTCATGTGTATGAAAGCTGGGAGACAAAGACCAGGAAGAAATTATGAAGGGACAAGATGGAATAATACAGTGGTGGACAAGTTCAGTGAGCTATATCTTTTTAAATGTCATAATGAAACCCATTTTTATGGTAACTTAAAAACAATAATGTGGAAAAATGGAATCCATAAATGTTCCATTTTAACATATATACTTTCAATGCCTCTTTTAATTTTGCATTTCAGATTTTATCTTTTACTGTATTAAAAACAGATACAGAGTTATTACCCAACTCCAGAAAATATTTCTCAGTTTTCTGATAGCATAGGAGGCTCTATGACATGAGACAGCAGAGGGGATCCAGAGAGACTTGAAACTAATTTTCCTGTTTTCTTTATCCTTCATACCCTAGTCCCACAGAAGTGTTTGTAGTAACTCAAGTTGTGTTCATTCTAAGAGTCTTGCTTCCTGTTGTCCTCTTGTTTTCTATTGCTCTGATCTCAAAAGGCCCCATATTTGCAGGGAATGAAATTTCTCAAATCTATTAAGTCAGTTACCACAATCTCTTTTACTTTTTATTTTTAAATTATGGGGGGGGGGAGTAATTGCATATATGTGCAGGTGCCCTCACAGACTAGAGATGTTGGATCCCTTGAAGGGGGCCTTGAGGGTAGCTGGCTGTAAGCTGTCCTGCATGGATGCTGGGACTAGAACCTGGATTCTGTGGGAGGGTAGTCAGTACTCTTAACCACAGAGACATCTCTCCAGCCCCAATCTTTTCCTTATAAATTTTCAGTATTTATTGACTTCATTTGATTACTGTTTTCTCTCCTGTTTTATTTGTCTCTATGAACACCTGTATTTCACTTTCTTGACTATCATTTTTAAAGTGTTGAAAATATGCATAAGTAAGAGAATATGTTCAGTCTACTACATTAAATTTGGAGGTCTTTTGTTTATGTGTTCTTTCTGACAGCATTATTTAGCTATCATCTATATCCTTTGTGTGTGGGCATACATTTATAGCACAGTGATTGCCACATAACTTTCATTATGTTGTTACTTTCCTTGTCTTTGAGCAGCCACTGATATTTATTATCAGTGCTGAAGAACTTGCCTAAAGTAACTAGGCTTGGGGGGGGGGGGAGTAAAAGCAATGTCAATTAGAAAGGATGTAAAAGTATTTCTACCCGCAGATAACATTACTTTACATACTAAAAACTCTAAGGTATCCAGTGATGACAAAGATCTAACAAACTTAGCTGAGCACTAATGTAACACAGGCCTTTAATCCCAGCACTCAGGAGGCAGAGACAGCAGAATCTCTGACTTCAAGGCCAGACTGGTCTCCAGAGCAAGTTTCAGGATAGCCAGAGAAACCCTGTCTCAAAAAAACAAAACAAAACAAAAAAATCTCACAAAAGTAACCAAATGACTCTGTAAGAGTTGCTGTGGTCATGGTGTCTCTTCATAGCAGTGGAAACCCTAACTAAGACACTGGAGAAAACAGTATTAAGAAGAGCTTGGTGCAGATACATGGTAGCTTGTCATGAGTGTCAAGTACCAGAGTTTACATTATGTCTTTTATTAGTTTTACTTTAGGAAGAGTGTTAAAATAAAATTGAAATAGAAAAAATAATTCTGGGCTGAGAAAATGGCTCAGCTGTCAAAGTGCTTGTTACACAGTCTGAGGACCTGATTTTAGATTCCCAGCACCCACATAAAAAGCTGGGTATTGGTGTATGCCAGTAGTCCAGGTGCTTAGGAGATGGAGACAGGATCTTGTGAGCTCACTTCCTAGCCAATCTCACTGAATCATTCAAAAACTGACTGGTGTGTGCACATAAGTGTACCACATACATACAACTAAATAAAAATATACATGTATTATATTAAGATGAATAAGATAATTATGAGACAAAGTTAAAACTCAAATAAATGGTAAGATAATCCATGTCTTCATGGATTAGAAATTTTTCTATTGTTAAGATGGGAATACTTTCCAAACTGATCTTCAGTTTTGATGTAAGACCTAGCAAAATTCCATCTCCACTTTGTCAGAGACTGATGCCATTTTATCGAATTTAAAGGGACAATATTGGAAGATTAACACTTACCCACTTCAGAATTTACTACAAAGTAACAAGTAATCAGGATTGACACTGGCAAGCTGGGGCATGGTGGTGCAGGTCATGAGTTCAAGCACTTGGGGCAGAGACAGGAAGATCTCTGTAAGTTCAAAGTTGAACCATAGAGGGCCACACAGTAATACACTGTCTTTAAATATATATATATATATATTTGACACTGGCAAAAAGACACATAAATCAATAAAACTGAGTGGAAGAATTCAGAAATAAATCTTTATATTTACACTGTTAATTCCCAATAGTGAAGCCAAGACAGTTTAATGAAGAAAGAGGAGGCCTCAACAAACTACTAGAATGAGTTGATATCTGCATACAAAACAAAACGATTGTGCTCCTTCATACATGGCTCAGTTTCCCTCTGTTCTCCTTTCAATGTATTGTCTTCATTGTATATATTTCATGGTTGGTTATGATATGACAAGGGAGCATTCTTTTTGTTCTTGTCTCTTTGGTATTCTGAATGTCTCTCTTATATCTGGACTAACATTTCTGAGCTAAAATTTGGCAAGTTTTTCTGCCATTATCTTATTGAAAATGTTTTCTATGCCCTCAGAATGAAATCTTTTGCCTTTTCTATGTCTGCGACCTTAGATTTGTTTCTCTTCCTATTTTCTAGTCCGTGTATCTTGGGAGAAGCTAGACAGTTGTGTACTGTGGCAACTCTGGAAATCAGAGTACCCCCACCTCAAAGTCTGTTGTGCATTTTTATTGTTTTTGCTGTAATTATATTTCATTTGGTTTGGTTTGGTTTGGATTGGATTTGTTTGTTTGTTTTGAAATAGGGTTTCTGTGTGTAGCCCTGACTGTCCTGGAACTCACTCTGTAGACCTGGCTGGCCTCAAACTCCAGACATCCACCTGTGTCTGCCTCCTGAGTGCTGGGGTTAAAGGCATTCACCATCGTGCCTTGCTGTAATGGTTGTACTTTGTTTGCTGATTTTTCCTGAACATTAATTTAGGAATAATTCTCTATTCTTGATTGTGTCCACAGATGTTTCCAATCACTTAGTAATTGTGTAACAATTAGACAAGATGTTCTTAAATGCTCAAAATCAGTAACTCTCTGTACTTTACTAAAGGGCTCTGTGTATATCCTGGGGCTCACCTTTAATACGCCAGCATTTCACAACTGTATCTCTTTACAGCTCTTTTGGTACAGAACCTCAGTGTTCAGTCAGAGATGGGAGATTTTAGCCTCTCGGATCTTTTCTGGCAATATGAGCAGCCCAGCATATGTGTGGCCTTCTAGAATCCAAGGAATATATCAGATCTTTTCACAGGCTCATTTAGATATCTCAGTCTTCAGAATTTCCTTGAAGCTTTTTGGCAGATCTCTTTTTGTCCCAACTAATATGAATGTATCGTGTCTCTAGAATGTTAAATTATTTGTCTGGGTTTTTTTTTTTTTTTCAACAAATGTCCTGTGGATAACTAGATAAGCTCTGAATTACGTTAAATAAAGACAAGCCCTGGCAGTAGGTTTGTCCAGAGAGCTGCTGAATTTGTCAAGACAAATAATAGCAATTCTCTAGAGAATGGGCTTTCAGGGGGCTCTAAAACTATTTTATCACAGTGGCTGCTAGGCTCTTGGTGTTTTGTGGCTGCTGTGGTTCTGTAGTTGAGTGTTGAAGTAGATAGAGAAGATGTGAATGGGGACAAATGAAACAGAACAAGACTCTGTGTGTCCTGACAGACATCCACTTCCTTACCAAACGCTGTACCCTTGTTTGCTTTTTTTGCTGTGGTAAAATTCTGACCAACACCAACTTGGGAGAGGACAGGGTTTATTTAGCTTACAGGTTACAGTCCACCATCAAGGGTAGCCAAAGCAGGAACTAAAGCAGAGACCCTGGAGAAGTGCTGTTTAGTGGCTTACTTTGCATGACTTGCTCAGTTTGCTTTCTTAAGCAACCCAAGACCTCCATCCAGAGGTGGCACCACCCACTATTGCGTAGTCCTCTCCCACACCAAACACTAATCAAAAAAAAAAAAAAAAATACCCACAGGCCAATCTGATCAAAGCAGTTCTTGAGTTGAGGTTCTTTCTTCCCAGCTGACTCTGCTCAAGTTGGTAAAACTAGCCAGCACAGCCTCCTTGGACTATGTGATACTGAGTTGTCAAATCAGCCTTAGGCACTTCATTATTTTCATGGACACAGATTTATTAGAGGGCATGTGATTTTTTTTTCTTTGTTTTGTTTTGGGGCTTTGTTTAGAGATGGTATTGGGAATTGAACTAAGCCTGTTGGGTATACTAAGTCTGCCTTCTACCCTTAACCTTCAGGAATTTCTTCTGAAGATTTTCTGTGTGTTCAGAAACCTAATGAAGATGAGTGTCTTCCCTCGAGACTGGATGGTGATGAGACTGTTGACAAGCAAGTGAGTAAGGGAACTCTGTACTGACATCCACAAGCTCTACTCAAGCAGGGGTAATATGTATATGTGAGTGAGAGAAAGATCAAGACCAGGTCTGGGAAGAGAGAGGAGTTGACAAATAGAAAATTTATTTATTCCACAGGATTTGGCCACTGGCCATAAAGACAGTGAAAGGAAAGAATCAAAGATAATTCAAAAAGAGTCTAACTGTAGTAGTGAAGATAGAAGGCGCTATGTTAAAGGTGGGAAATACGTGAGCCATGAGCCTCTGTTGCTCTGTGGCTCTGGTCACATCATCTCCATCTTGCTTTGAGTTGTATTATCTACCAGACAGTACTTGCCTCCTGGAGTTAGGGCTAACTAGCCCCTAAGCCCTGGCAGCAAAGCTTTGGCCACTTCTGAGTATAGAATGGAATGTTTGCCCCATTCATATTTCTAGCCTGTGCTTCGTGTTGGCAAACTGGACAAGTGATACAGGTAGTAACACGTTTGTTCATTTGATCTCTGTCTACTATAGATTATGTGGTCTGCCCTCATTAGCCTACTGCCACCTCTCACTGATCTGCCTTTTATGTTAGCACTGTATAAAATGCAGTCAAATTATTTATATTAGGTCTATTAACAGGGCAATGTGATCCTTTTTTTCATGTTGAACTGTTTATTGGGCCCTTTTTTTCTTAAAACCTGCAAATGTTTTGTTCAGAACAAAAGAATGATAGAAAGTTGCATAAAATAATTCCTCAAGTACTTGTCTTTTGTCTAGATTTTTCATGTTCCTGTCTCTTAGTTCCACTTTGAAAACTTGAGATTTTTCTAGCCTAAAGTACAGGAGGGGCTCCTTATCTTTGACCCTGACCCTTGCTGACCCTGCTCTGCTGGAACACTGGTATCCTCTATGGACTACTTTTGCTGTTCTCTTCTTCTATACAAAGACAAAGGCCACTTTTTTTTTTATTGAAAATAGGTTATTTTTTCATATATCCTGATTACAGCCTCTTCTCTCTACTCCTCTCAGCTCCTCCCCACTCACCCTCCCATCAGGATCTATTTTCTGTCTCTCATTAGAAAAGAATAGACTCCTAGGGGATGATAATAGTAAGACATAACAGATAAATAAGATAAAACTATCACATTGGAGTTGGACGAATGTGAAAAATGGAAGGAAAACCAAGAGAAGAAACAGAGCCCAAGAGAAGGAATTAGAGAGAGACCCACTTGTTCACACACTCAAGCATCTCATTAAGAATACCAAGCTGGAAGCCATGGTATATATGCAGAGGATCTGGTGCAGACCCGTGCAGGCCCTTTGCATGCTGTCTTGGTTTCTGTGAGTTCACATTAGTTTTGATCGTGTTGACTTGGAGGCCTGTTTCCTTGGTGTACCTCTTACTGTCATGTTCTTACACTCTTTCTACCTGTATGTACGTGCTAGGGCAGGTGGCCACTCTTAAGCACAGTTCCTTTACCACAAATCCAAGGCCCTATGTAATAAATCCTTTAACTACCCATCACACTTTCCTTCCTCTAGACTTAAACTCACATTCTTAATTCTAGTAGACTAGCTTCCTATTGTCCCTTACGTGTGCCAGGCAAAGATTAAGAGTGATATTCTAGTTCAAAAGCTGAGGTTGGATGAAAACAGTATATGACAAAAGGAAATACTGAATCACTATAAATCCCTATTATCTGGTAAAATAATAAAATTCTGCTATAAATCCTATAAAGTGACCATAATCTATAATAATATATTATCCAAAGATTTTCAGAATACTAGAAACTATTTTTTAAGCTAGAAAAAATCCTCAAGACCCAGAGCTTAGAGAGAAGAGTTGTCAGTGACCCACTGACATCCTTTGCTGTCTTACCTACTAGTGGGCATTTTCTAAAACTGGTTTTCTGTGTAGTTTGTGCCATTTTCTCTTCCCTTTAAAGCCACATCTTACATAAGAGCAAGTTGTCTTCCAAAATTTTGCCTGTAGGCAGACAGCTGATGCTGGGCTATGCCACTGCTGGCCTTTTAATTCTGCAAATGCTTTTTCTTCTCGCTGCAGCATTATAGTCACTACTGTCCAGTACCTGTCCTCAGCACTGCACAAGAATTTCACAGAGACAGACTTTGACTTCAAGGTAGGAGCACCTAAAATCTATTGATGTCACCATAATAGCACACCGAAGTCCACATTCACCCCTTCTTGCTTTAATGTATTCATAGTATTGCAGATCCCAAGACTTGATGGTTGTTATAACATGGCCTGAGAGCCACCTTGGTGAAGCGTTAGGAGCCAGGCATCCATGAAGATGCCTGCTGTTGACTTCAGAAGGAGTCAAGAAAGCAAAAATGGGGAGAGGCTTATTTCTAAAGATAGTTAAAAGGGTGAAATCTTAAGAATTTGAGATTATAAAATGGACTTTCTGATACATGCATATATTTAGTAACTTTCCCTGCAAAGTTAAGGACTTAGGCAGTCACATGATTCTTTTTCTGTTTTTCTAGGTGTGGAATTCTTATTTTAGCCTGGCAGTTCTGTTCATAAACCAGCCAAGTCTTCAGCTAGAAATCATTACTTCAGCCAAGAGGAAGAAGATTCTAGATAAGTAAGACAGATGTCTTCTCTTCATCTCTCTACCACTTGCCCAGATAGTAGTTTTCTATGACAGACGCTTTCAGAAGTCCACAAGTTTCTCACATGGCTGGTTTCCCAAGGATCCAAGTATTAAAAGTTCAGTCAATAACCAAATGGCTTAGCATTTTGAGAGCACTAGAAATAACAGTGCTGATGCACTGACCGTTGGACTTTCAGGTCTGTCTCACTGAACCTCCCTCCGCTAACAGTTACCATTTTCAGGTACGGGGACATGCGTGTGATGATGGCATATGAACTGTTCAGCATGTGGCAGAATCTGGGTAGGTCTTTCTTACTGATCCTTCCCTTTTATGTACTGCGTATGTCAATAAAAAATACAAGAGCTGACAATTCTCTAAAGCCTTCTGAGTATCAGTTCAGCCCCCAAAGAGCTTCACATAGCTTTAACATAACGCCTCAGATGAATGGTGTAGAGTAGCATATGTTCGTAAAGCCCCTCCTTGGCAGGGAGAGTTTGGCTAGGACAGTCCTAGTGTGACGTGTGCACTCCATTTTGATAGCTGAACTTAGAAGAATACGAGGAAGGCTCTATAGTTTTTCCAGTTTGGGAATCCATGTTGTAAGAGACACTATTCATGGCCCTGTTTAAGTGTTATGGGCTCAGAAGTGTAAATCATGGAGACACCATGAAATCAAGGACGAATATTGATTTTAATAAAGATAAAATAAACTTTGTACCTCGGGTATTTATGTGTCCAGATCATGTATTTAACACCATTTATATGAAAGACGAGAGCTACAAGCCCTGATGAGACTGACACTGGCTTTTTCTTTAAACACCTCTAATAAATGCTGCTTGGTCTCTAATGTGGTCACATTGGTGTTTCTGGTAGTCTTCCAGTTGCCTAGATGACTAGCTGGGCCATCTGGAATTCTGAAAGATATGAGTCTTCTGTCAGAAGGAGATAAAAAATTAGTTATATTTACAATGAAGTGTGATTTAAGCTGATGTTCATAGAATCTTAAAGTTTCCTGGGATTCATTTTCACCTTGATCTGAAGATGAGAAGGAAAGTGTAAGACAGCAGTAGGGGCACTAAGGGAACGGCTCAGCGGTTAAAAGCACTGGCTACTCTTTTGGAGGACCTTGGTTCAATTTCAGCACCCACATGGTAACTCACAACCATCTGTAACTTCATTTCCAGGGGATCTGCCCTCTTCTAGCCTCTAATGGCACTAGGCATATAGTGTGCATGATGCACTTAACATGCATGCAGACAGTGTACCCGTGTACATTTAAAAAAAAATACTTAAAAAAGAGAGAGAGAGAAAGCAATAGGGCTTTTCATCCCTCAGTAGAGATACGTGTCCCTAAAGAGATCTTCTCTATCACTCGTACTGCCAGCCCACAACAGAATTTGGATATATATTTTAACATAGAACTTGACTTTGAAATTCTTAGGAACACAAACTGGCAACTATACCAGGTACCAAGATCAGAATATGCAGAATGAGCCTCAGAACTAACATTTGCTTCTTAGATAGGCTTTCAAAAATGAAAGATAAAAAAAGATATTAGCTTGATTTTAATCCCCAATACTGCCAATTTTAAAAATAATATTAGATTTGTCTTTTAAAACCATTTGTTGCTTTTGAATGAAGTATCAATCTGTCTCTGGTCCCCTAAAACTAGCTTTACTTGACTGTAGCAGTTACCACACATGCAAACAGTTCCCCTGTGTAGTCTCTGGAGGACTGAGAGCAGGCATCCAAAGTGAATTCTTTCTGTTGTACCACTGCTAAGAAAAGTCCCCAGGACTGGCCCTAGGTTCTAGAAATACTACCTAGAGAGCAGGCCAATCAGCAGAAAAGCTGTATCACTCACTTCCCATAGGATGGCCTCATAAAGGAAATTGGGGGAGAGGCGAGCAGATCTGATGTATCCCTACCTTAAGAATAAAGTGTGAGAGGCTGGAGAGATGGCTCAGCAGTGAAGAACACTGGCTGCTATTCCAGAGGTCCTGAGTTCACTTTCCAGCACTGACATGGTAGCTCATAGCTGTCTGTAAGTCCACTTCCAGGGCATCTGATACCCTCACACAGACATGCATGTAGGCAAAATACCAGAGCACATAAAATACAAATCAATAACTCATTTAAAACAAGAATAAGTAACAGGGATGGGAAGATAGGAGGGTACAAGGAGATTCTAAGTCTTAAAGCTAGCCTATGAGGAGGGTGAAGCTATACAGTAAGCTCTTAGTAGCTCAGGTAGAGAGGTTTTGGCATACATGAGTGTAGACCTTTAAGAGGTCTGTGGACTTCAAGCATTTGGTAGCTTAAGCCTTGGACTGGACTCCCTGTTCTCTGAAATACCTTATAGAAGTAGAATAGTCAGGAGGTTTGTTGTGTTTCAACAGAAACATACATATTTCCTTACTAAACAAAAGCTTTAGGGAAATGTCTAAACTTGTAGCGCTTACTCACCTGGAGAAATCAAACTCTGTTTCCTTACTCTGAAGGTTTCCAAGTAGTTAAAAACACTTCACAGGAAGTTTTTTGAAACAGCAATTTTGTGCCATTTGAACATTTGTTCTAAATTTAAAACTCTAAAAAGATGAAGGAGTGGGCTGGAAGGATGGCTCAGTACTTAGTAGCACTGACTACTCTTCCAGAGAACCCAGGTTTGATTCCCAGCACCAATATGGTAGTTCACAACCATCTGTAACACCATTTTCAAGGGATCAGAGGCCCTCTTCTGGCATCTGATACCAGGTAGTATAATCTGGTACTAGGTACCCACATGGTACGAACACATGCATGCAGGCCAAACACCCATACACATAAAATAAAATGATCCATGTTTTTTTTAA
This sequence comes from Rhynchomys soricoides, assembly GCA_019843965.1. Taxonomy (NCBI): domain Eukaryota; kingdom Metazoa; phylum Chordata; class Mammalia; order Rodentia; family Muridae; genus Rhynchomys; species Rhynchomys soricoides. The sequence goes on along the minus strand of JADRCH010000097.1, from coordinate 10,704,070 downwards.
AGATTTTAAAATATAATAAAATAAGACATTTAAAGGCAGAGGAAGTATCTCAAAAAACAGAGAATAAATCATCTTTTACTCTTGGAACCTTTCAAAATAAATTAGCCATTGAAAGAGGGGTAGGTTGACATGGCTCTTTCAGTGTTGAGAAATTCAGATCTAGCTCAGGACCTCATACATGTTAGCAAATACTGTGCCACAGAGCCTAGATCCCCAGTGCTACTATAGATTGCAACATATGCTTGGCCCCACTTGTGAATCTTCCATTTAAGGAACAAAGCAGTAATGAACTAATAGTTGTTGGGTTTTATTGTTCAGGTGAACATAAGATCCACTTTATTCCCGGAATGATTGGTCCTTTTCTGGGTGTGACACTGGTCCCACAGCCAGAAGTGCGGAATATCATGATCCCTATCTTTCATGACATGATGGACTGGGAACAGAGGAAAAATGGCAACTTCAAGCAGGTAAAGTGATAACTATCCGTGTTCGGTATGCTGGCCTCTAAAATGAACCTATTCCCATCAGGCAGGTAGCCTAGATGGGTAGGCCATGGTTCGGGTAGGAATGTTAACCATCTTAAACCTGTTTCAGAGTTTTTGTATGACTTTGCTAACCAAAAGTAACATGCACATTTTCAAGTTCAAGACCAGATCCTGGCATTCAAGAGATTGAGGATTGCCATGAGTGTGAGGCTATCCAAAGCAACAGCAAGCACTGAAACCTGGACTGCAGAGTCAGCAAGCAGAGGATTAGAGGGAAGGAGGGAAGTGGGAACCAGCTTTCTGGTGAAGAAAAGGAGTTACTGAGACTGAGCGCTCCCAGTTTCAGAGAGAGCCTGGACAACATGCTGTCTTTTCTCTACTGTATGGCCCAGGAATCTCTTAGGCTGGAGCTAAACCACATGACTTTACATAGTTTTCAGAGTAACCCTTGTTCTTTGCCACCACAGCTAGCCAAAATCACATCCACAATCAAGAACAGAGAAAAATGAGTGCATGGGTGCTCATACTTCAGCCAACTTTCTCTTCTCTTAAAAGTTCTGTTCCCCAAACCAACTATTTTGGGGCAGACTCTTTCCATACCAGTTAAGGCACAGACTTGCCCACAGGCCAGCAGTTTCTCATAGAGACCAGGCTGTATCAAGTTAATATTAAAACTAACCATCACAGTTATATGTTTCAAATTGCCTTTAGGAAGCAGATTTTAAATGTTCTCACCCCAACCCCCAAAGGGTAAGTAGGTTAAATGACATATATGTTAGTCATAGTCATTTCATAGCACATATATCAAAATATCACCCTGGGGCTGGAGAGATGACTCAGCAGTTCAGAGCACTGGGTTCAAATGGCCTGATTCAATTCCCAGCACCCACATGATGGCTTATAACCATCTATAACTTCAGTTCCAGGGGATCCAGCACCTTTCTAGCCTCTGTAGGCACCAGTCATGCATATGCTGTACAGACATAATTGCAAGCAAAGTAGTGTAAAATAAAAAATAAAAATTAAAAATAAAGTGAAAGGGGGCTGGTGAGAGGTTAAGAACACTGGCTGCTCTTCCAGAGGTCCCGAGTTCAATTCCCAGCAACCACATGGTGGCTCACAACCATCTATAGGGGGAATCCGATGCCCTCTTCAGGCAGGCAGATGTATATGCAGCAGAGCACTTATACATTGAATGAATAAAATTCTTTAAAAAATGAAAATAATCATACTGTATCCCATACATATATACAACTATGATTTGATAGTTTAAATTTTTTAAAGCAGTTAATCATGTTTTTATAAACCTTGCACACTCCAGCAAACTGAGTCATTCTAGGTAAGTTCTGTTACTGTGCTAAAACTTTGACCAAAACTTATTTGGGAAAGAAAGGGCTTCTTTTTCTTATAGCTCTCAGTCATAAACCGTTGTTGAGGTAGGGCAGGAAAGGCACAGCAAGCAGGAGCGAAGACAGAAACCATGGAGAGAAGCTGCTCCCCTGCATGTTTCTATGTTTGTGTTCAGTTAACTTTCTTATCTGCCCCTCCCCCAGGACACCTGCCTGGGAGTGGCACTGCCCTCACTGATTGTGCCCTCCTCCCACATCAATCATAGTCCAGGAAGTACCACACAGGCATGCCTACAGGCCAAGCTAAGGGAAGCATTTTCTCAATTCAGTTTCCCTCCTCCTGAGTAACTGTAGTTTGTGTCAAGTTGACAAAAACTAACCAGTACACAAATAAACCTTGTCGTGCTTAGTTTAATATGTATATTTTTTTCTGTGCTTCCCTCTGCTGTCTCATTTTTAAGTGATCTGTTCTTTTAATCCCACGCTTCCACTTTCAATCCTTTCATCACCTTGGTCTGCTATATGTTCTTTAATGTTCTTATCACACTTACATCCTTAAGTGTATGTGTTCGGCAAGTGTCATGGTGAGTGTGTGGACGTCAGAACTTTTCTCCTTCTCTCCTTAAGTCCCAGGGTCAAGCTCAAGTTGTCAGGCTTGGTGGCAAGCACCGTTACCCATTGGGCCATCTCCCTGGAACGCTATTGTACATCCACACATCTTTACTGAATATGCCTTATTAAAGGTCACTTATGCCATTCAAGTCACTCAAATTCAAGGATTTTTATCTTAATTCTGCTTTTTTACAACATCGATGTTAACTACTTCCCTAGTTTTGCTATCTACACAGATATATTTTTCCTGGTTATAAAACAGTATTTAATGTAAAGGAAATAAAAATGTAAATGAGCTGTAATTAAAATGTAAAACCCTATTCCTAAAATACTGATAATTGAAGACGCACTTTATGTCTTTTTTTTAGACTTCTCCCAAATATATAGACTTCTATTTTTTAGAAACAGAAAGGTTGGATATACTGCTTTGTAATCTCCAGTTTGGGTACTAACTTGTCATGACTCTTTCTTTGTGGCATTTTCTGCTCCTCTGTACTACACTACACCTGCAAGAGTCCTTCCACTGTATGACTAGACTATTGTGTCTTTAGTCAAGTTCTTACAAATTTAGGTTTATTTCAAATTCTTACTCTTAATATCGTCAAAACCATCCATTCCTAGTTGTGTGTGTGTGAATATGTGTGAGTGCATGTCATGTGGGTGTATGTGCATGTGGAAGCCAGTGATCAACTTCAAATGTGATTCCTCAGGAGCCATGTACCTTGATTGGTTGATTGATTTATTGGAGACAGGGTAGGATATCTCACTGACCCAGAGCTCACTGAATAGTCTAACCTGGCCCAGCCAGCAAGCCCCAGTGGTTGCAAGTGTTTCCACTCTAGCTATTTTATGTAGTTCTGGGATGGATCTCAGATCCTCTTGCTTGCACAGCAAGCACTTCAGCACTTGGCGTATCAACTTCTCCACCCTTATTTTCTCAGGTAGATATCTCAACCTATAACCACTGTGTCACAGAGTGGTTTAGCTTGCTGTCTATTGCTGCACTAAACACTCTGGCCAAGAGCATCTTGAAGAGAAAAGAGTGGTTTGGTTTCACATTCCAATCACAGTTCATCACTGAAGGAGGCCAAGGCAGGAACTCAGTGAAGCAGGGCAAGAACCTGAAGGCAGGACTGAATCTGGGATCATAGAAGGATGCTGCTTACTAGCTTTCTTCCCAGGACTTGCTTGGTTTGTTTTCTTATGCATCGTGGGACCTACCTGCTCAGGGGTGGCAATGTCTATAGTAAGCTTTCCTATATTGATCTTAATGAAGAAAATGCCCCCAAAGATTTGTTTACAGACCAATCTGATATAGGCATTTTCTTCATTGAGACTCCCCCTTCCCAGATGATCCTAGCTTGTGTCAAGTTGACAGAAGTCTAACCAGTATCAAAAGTAAAAACAATTAAGTTTTTATAGCACCATTTTTGAAACTCATGTGTTAAGATCTCAAGTCTTGGACTACTGTTTCCGTGTGAACTATATCTGAGCCCTTACTATGCTGACCTCAGTCTCCCTCACTGAATTATGGGTCCCCAGGAACCAGAATGATTGCACATTTTATTTCTCAGAACACAGTGTGGAACTTAGCACATGGTGGCTTGTAAGGATAACAAAACTAATACTGAGCATTTTGCAAAAGCCAGGGCATAGTGACACCATAAAAGAATATTACCATGACAACTCTTTCACAAATGAAGAAATTTGGAAGGTAAATAATTCAGAACTCCATAGCTGAATATGTCACAAGGTAAATGCTACATAGATAGCAAAGTGTCAGTATCAGTTCTGCAAGGATAACAATGTCTCTAAATTCTTCCCTCACTAGTTTTTTGTCTGATACAGAGGTTTTGTTTTGTTTTAAAGATTTATTTATTTCATGTATGTGAGTACACTGTCGCTGTCTTCAGACACACTAGAAGAGGGCATCAGATACCATTACAGATGGTTGTGAGCCACCATGTGGTTGCTGGGAATTGAGCTCAGGACCTCTGGAAGAACAGTCAGTGCTCTTAACCGCTGAACCATCTCTCCAACCCCCTAATACAGAAGTTTTAACAGTTGACTCTAAGTCAGCAGTTGCATCTAACTTCTTAAAATAGTTTGTGGACTTTGGAGAGGCCTGAATACTGGATTTTTAACAAGAAACTAAGGCTACTGGCCCAGGGACCCATTCTAAGAACAATCGGACCCCAGTGGACTACTGAAGCATGTTTACACTGTTTGTACTCTCTACTATGGCAGGCCCCTCCCTATCTTTGCTGTGTGCTAGACAACACTAACTACCTTTGTATATGAAGAGAGATCCTGGTTAGTATTAGGTCATTTTCTTAGGGAGTTTATAGCCACCTCATTGAGTTGGGGCTAAGCATGCCCAGGAAGAAAACTGAGGTACTTTGGCTTTTAGACCAAAAGTACTTCACCAGTATATACCAGGCTATGCTTAGTTATAATTTAGTCCTGTTGTTATCCAGTCAAAGAAAGAAGCCCGTTGCTTGATTTGCTCTTGTTCTACTAAGGCTGACATCAATTGCGTGTGAATGGGTTCTATTTCCTTCAGAAACCTTCAAGGTGACAGGCTCCATTCACTCTCTGTACCCATAAAACCTAAAGCTCTTGGAGCTGCTGCTTTTTCAGGGCCCTACATTGGGTTACTGGATTCTTCAACTGTAAGGAACAGCATGACTTTGTTCATATTCTGTACATGTCTGTAGATCTGCAGATATAGTCCATGCACATACATTCCTTTGAATGGATAGTTTTAAACAACAACAACAAAAACATTCGGAGCCATTAGAGTGCTCAGAGAGTCTAAATGCACTCTCCACCAAGCCCGATGGCCTGAATTGGATCTCCAGGACCCACACAGTAGAAAGAGAGAACTAGCTTCTATAGGTTTTTCTCTGACTTCCACATGCAAACCTCTATTACGCACAAAATATAAATGTTAAAAGATTTAGAAAAAAAAAGAAAAGAAAGATTTGGTAACATTGTAAATGAGGTAATGGAAAGATTGTAAGAGCCAGTGGTCAGAGAGGACTAGAACCAAACTCTGTCTTGTGAGCATTACAGGACTGTTACCCTCACGAACCCATGGTTATCTGCACAAGACCTAGACAGGATCAAGCCTGTCTACATTCCAGCATGGAGTAGGAAGGGGCTTAAGCGCTCACCCTCTAGTGGAGGAGCTGTTGATGGTTCGTGGCTGCTAGGAGAGGGGGAGTCTGTTTCAGGGTGTAGCTTGGGGCCAGAATGATGGTAGCAGTGGAGGCACATGCCTTTAGTCCTAGCACTCCAGAGGCAGTCAGGTCAAGTTCTGAGTTCAAGACTAGCCTGGAATAAAAAGCGAAATCTAAGACAGCCACGGCTACACAGAGAAGCCCTGTCTTTGAAAAAAGCAAAAAAACAAAAACAAAAACAAAATGTAGCCTGTACTCCAGAGGATGACCTCACACTCATGGATATATGAGCAGCACAAATTGGATTCAGTGGGTTATTTAAGGGATGGACCCAGAAGCTACTAGGGGGCAGAGTTGGGGAACAAAAATTCTACATGTATATGAAATTCTCAGAGAATTAGTAAAAATGCTGTATTTTAAAAAGAAATATTTAACAAAGGCCTCTCTCTTTTTGAACCAAAACACTTTTCTCTGAAGGAGTCCTCATCTTTAGCTCTTAGATAGGAAATGGTTATCTGAAACATTTACATACTTAAACTAAAACCAGAATGAAAAGCCTTCCTAAGCCAGGGAGGCAGGTTTATTTTTCTTTTTTTATTGATAATAGATCCCCCCCACATATTATATCCTGATTACAGTTTCTCCTCCCATTAGATCCACTCCCTTCATGTCTGCCATTAGACAAGAACAGGCTTCTAAGGGATACAAATAAACTATAATAAGGTAAAACAAAAACTAACACATTAGAGTTGGACAAAACAAACAGAAGGAAACAAACCCAAGAGACAAGAATCAGAGACTCACTCATCTGCACACTCGGGAATCCCATAAAAACACGAAACTGGAAACCATAATACATATGCAGAGAACATGGGTACAGACCAATGCAGGCCCTGCATGCTGGCCTAGGCATGCTGCCTAGGCTCTGTGTGAATTCATATATGCTCTGATTATATTGACTCACTTAGAGAGTCTTGTTTTCTTGATGTCCTCCACCGCCCCCCACCCCCGACTCTTACACTCTTCCAAAAGTTCCCTGCCACTGAGGGGAGGGAGAGATTTGATAGAAACATCCCATTTAGGGCTGAGTGTTCAAAGATCTCTCACTCACAGCATAATGTCTGGCAGTGGGTCTCTATATATTTGTTCCTACCTATAGGAGAAAGCTTCTCTGATGATAGCTGAGCAAAGGACCGCCACTCTATGAGTATATCAGAATAATATCATTAGGAGTCATTTTATTGATGCATTGTTCTTTGTTTGCTTGCGTTTTGGAACAGGAGTACTTGGTTTTACTCTAGGTCCTAGGCTGTCTAATCTCTGGTTCAGAAAACAAAGTCATGCTATAGGTGATATCCTGTCTTTGCTGGAATTTACTTGCAACTATGATAAAGTATAAAAAGCAGTTTTCCATGATCCTCACATAACCACAAGACTGGAGATTTTTCCTTCTCTGTCTGCGTACATTTGCACTCAAGAACTCTCTGTTTCTATCTAGGTGGAGGCTGAGCTGATTGACAAGCTGGACAGCATGGTGTCAGAGGGGAAAGGTGATGAGAGCTACAGGGAACTTTTCGGCCTGCTGTAAGCTGTTCCTTCCCCAGATGCCCCATGTTGGGAGACAGGGTGATGTGGGCCAGTGAAGGGTAGAGATAAAGCCTGCACTGGACAGACTTCAGGGGTTGGGTAACAGGAGAGACCTGGTTGACTCTGGTGGTAGCAGTACTCAGTTTCTATCAACAAGAAAGCACGCACTCTTAGAGGTTATCATGGTTGGCTGAAGATGTACAAGGAGATGATAATTCAGTTCCTAGGTTTTCAATAAGAAGTCAACTGTATGTCTTTGTAACATTCCCTGAATCATGTTGGACAAATAGCCCAGGAGGACTTACTTATTTAATAAGTCTGGCATTTCTAGGAGGTAAAGTATGAATTCTCTTTTAGGAAACAGACTCTCTAGGCCATTTTTCAGTTAATAAAATGATCTGACTAAACTGAATGATAGTTCCCCCAGACCGATCATTTTAATAGCTTCTTTTTAAATTGATAAAGGCCACCAGACTTCTTGAGACATTTAATTAGAAGTTTGCAGTATATAAAATGTATTGATATTTTATTTGTTACAATCATTAGGGATTTTTTAATATTAGCAGTTACTATAAAAGTACCACTAGCTGTGTCAGATCCATAATATAAATTTAATCATAGAAAAGAGTACTTTTAACTGAAATATAATTGGTTTCATAACATAATTCCTGTGTTTGCTTTATTATTATATCAGAATATCAAATTTGACAAAATTATAACTATTTATTGTCTACCAGTAATTTTTAAAAATTAAACTTCAAAAATTGTATAAATTGACTTTTAGACTTGATGCTAACAATACACTTGCAAGAGTGGGGCTTATCCTCCCATTCCTAGAAGTGGTGAAACTGGCTCAAGGAAGCGCTCGCGTACCATCAGTTAGCTGTTTGTAAAAGGCACCTCTACACGAAGGGCCCATAGCCGCAGTTTCAACAGGGGATGCTTTCTGGTACACCATGTCTACTTTGTTCCTTAAGGAGTCATAAGAATTTTATTTAAAAATTCATCTTCTAATATTTCTCTTAAACAAAATATTTTCGGTTGTAGAAGAAAGACATTGAATTCTCTTTGCTGTCCACTAACAAATGACTTTATTACAAAGGAAAAAGTATAAAAATTGGCTACAATTACTAATTACCTATCCAAATCGTGTTTGTAAATCCTTTTAAAGTCAGTTTGAGACCAAGAGCTACTGATACCTTAGAGCATCATTTCACAGTTTTAATTTGAAGATGATATTTGTAGGTATGGGAAGGAATGAATAAAAATGTGTGCAGATATAGAAAATATTCAGTTAAAAGGGTGAGGTAGTAACCAGCATTTTCCATGTCTGTGTGCTCATAGAGCACCTCTCCCCAACGTCGAGGACAATAAAGCTCCATAGAACAGTTGGAGAGTAGTAGTGTTCTAGTCACTGGAACTACTAGTAGTAGTAGTAATTACAAGTTAGTGGCCAGAGCCTGTTGTCATCTTCTCTCTCTTTCAGCATGATCATAGAAACCCTCACTTTCCCTTAACCTTTGACACAGGTATATGTTCTGTGCAAGGAAACATTGAACATAGCAAAAAGCATAACAACAATCAAGCTATGAGTTTGAAACCCCAGTGTTTGTTCCCAGTCCTGGGCCAGCCACCTCCAGATGACTCTTAGAAACTTAGAGAGCAAAATGTGCTCATAAGGAATCATACGTAGAGTTATATGGTCTGAGCTCTAGACCTAAGCTCACCACTAGAACAAGAAGAAGCACACTGGATGTCAATGTATCTCTAAAGCTGCCTCAAAGTGACAGAAGCATTGGTTTGGTTTTTTTTTTTTTTTTTTTCAAATGACCTGAACATTAAGCTTGTATACTTGTTACATATTTTTTGGAAGCTTCTCATTACTGAGGTGATGGCAGAGTATAGCTCCTGAATTTACTCTCTGTCCCTCATACTGGGCTCCTTAGGCTTGTGGAAATCTTTGATTTATATAAAGAGGTGGTTTTATATTTTTACTGAAAATGTCTCTGGGCAGTAGAAGCAGCCACTTGGCAAAGCCAGACATGTCCCACTATGGGCTCTTAACTCAGATGGTCCTTGAGAACAGACCTTACAGCATATGCCTCTCTCACCTCCACCTCAGTGGAATCCTTAGGAACATGCCCAGAGAAATGGTAGAGATGTTCATTTGTTGCTGCCAGTTCGATAATATTCTTGTCTTTGCTTCCTGCTGCATGGAGTAGAACCCAGCTGTTTGGGCCCTACCCCAGGTAAGACTACAGTGTGGCAAGTCTCCTGTCTCCAGATATATCTCAGCCTCCACAGGCTTGTGGACCTCACTCTTGTCACCACCAAGAAGGCTCATGAGTTATGTTTGCTTCTCCTACCAACAGCCTTCTGGAAAAGGTTGAACAGGAAACATGGCGTGAGACTGGCATTTCCTTTGTTACCTCAGTCACCCGCCTCATGGAACGCCTTCTTGACTACAGGTATTTCTTTCGCTTGAAACTTCTGTAGCCTCTCTTTTGGTAGAATATTCTCTTCTGCAAAGGCATTCACCTGGCTTTAAATCTGAGACTACTGTGGAGATTGGAGAAATGGCTCAGCAGTTGAGAAGGCCTGCTGTTCTTGCAGAGAATGTGCTTAAAGTTCCCAGAACCCACATGGCAGCTCATAACTGGCAGTAAGTAATTCCAGGTCCAGGATATCCCATGCTCCCTTCTGCCTTCTGTGGGTACTAGGCATACACATATATACAGACAGGCAAAACACTCAGACACCTAAAAATAAATAAACCTTAAAATAACAACTGCCAGGCATGGTGGCACATGCCTTTAACCCCAACACTCAGGAGGCAGAGAGGCAGGTGAATTTGTGAATTTCAGGCCAGCCTTGTGTACATTGTAGTCCCAGGCCAAGCAAGCCTATGGAGTGAGACCTTGTCTTTAAAAACAAACAAACAAATGTTGAAAAACAACAAAAACAAAAACAGGCATGGTGGTGCTTAGCTGTAATCACAGGATGGAGGAGGCCAAGGCTAAAAGATCATGAATTTGAAATTGTCGTAGCCTATACAGCAAGACCATGTTTTAAAAACAAAATCGCTGTATTTTAACATGGGAAGGAGTGTTCTGTTTCCATTGGCTGTCATTAGGGATCATCTGATGGAAAGTAGCAATACCTTTTCTCAGGTATTAGTTAGAGCTTCTTAGAATCTCCCTAAGACTGAAAGTACCCAAGGTATCCCAGGGACATGCAGCCATAAGGCCTTCCATCTAGAAAAGTTGGGGCTCATAGGGACAGACATAGTAAGAGGGAAGAGGAAACCTGTCTTTAGAACAGGTTAGGGGACAGCTGTGATTCCTTAATGAAGACCTTCCTTGGCTATATGGGAGAGAAACAAGGAAATGTCGCCTGATACCAAAATATGACCAAGGACAACTTTCATTTGCTTCTCCCAGAACTGGGGACTCCCTTTTTCTTGCACCTATATTCTTTTGTTAAAATCTATTTCTGGCCGGGCAGTGGTGGCACACTCCTTTAATCCCAGCACTCGGGAGGCAGAGGCAGGCGGATTTCTGAGTTCAAGGCCAGCCTGGTCTACAGAGTGAGTTCCAGGACAGCCAGGGCTACACAGAGAAACCCTGTCTTGACGAAAAAAAAAAATTCTATTTCTGTCCCTTAATCCTAGCCATGGCAACAAATTAGAGGAAATTTTTTATGAACTCAGATTTCTCTGTTATGTTTATCCTAGAATTCATGTGGAATTAGAATTTTTTCATGAAAGCCTACCTTTCTAGTCCTGTCATGACTGTTGACATGTTCTAAAAATAACAAAGCAACCACTGCAGCCTTAACTCTGCTCTCAGCAGGACTAGGATGGATGGTCACTAAAGGGTGTTTTCTGGAAGTCAGGAAGGCGAGGAGAAAAAGGATGATTACAAAATAAAACTGATCCCAAGCTGTAATGCCTCAAGATTTACAAATCCCTGGATCAAGAAATGACAGTGCTCAGGCTTCCTCGCTTCTGAAGAGGAAAGAATGCCTTTCAGAAGACTCCAGTATCTGTGCACTAACATCACACCCTGAACATCACTTTTTTCTGTAGCACAGCTATGTTTGAATAAGCTTCTGCCTATTTTTCTTGGGACTTAAGTGGTCAAAGCTGGCCTTCATCAGCCCCTTTTATAGCAAAAGACTTCCATTTTACACGTCAGATCTCAAGCCCCTCCTGTACCTGCCATCAGACAGAAGAGTGGGCTAAAGCCCTGTATCTTTCCTTTGTTGCAGTATTTACTGAAGGTTGTTCATATTCACTGCCATCTAACTAAAAGACTGAAAATCACTTTCTTAAACTAAAGGCCTTCTTTTAACTGGTTTTCTTTTTGTCTTCTATAAACAAATGAAAATTATGGCCAGAACCAGTACACAGCTTTTCACATATCTTCAAACATGAACTGGTCTTTGCCCTGTGTCCTTCCAGTCCCCAGGGCTTACATTCATGATTCTAGTCTCCAAGTATTGCTCTTTGTGAACATGGAGAAAAACTATGATTTTTTTTTTGTAGTAGTTCTAGCCACTTAAAAACAAAACAAAACAAAACAAAAACCCTACCATGCTCATGTTGTATTTGCCTCTAATCTCATTTGCAACCCTGAAAGATTACTCTTGTAGTTGTCAATAAAGAAGTACGTTTGAGTAGTTCTGTTGCCAAAGTTGAGCCAAGTTCTAGCTGATTCTAAGGCTGTGCTCTAGATCCCCATTCATTGACCTCTTCTCTTCAGGCCTCTTAATACTGAGTCATCTCCGTAGATTACCCCCCAGTCCAAACCATCAGGGTGGCTTTCCCTAGCCAGGAGCTCACTTGGCTTTCTGTGCATACCTTGAGTATCTCATTTGCCACTCTCTGACTCAACAGAAAAGATTCAACTCCTTGAAGGCAGGGTCCTCAAGCTTTTCTTCCTGGTACACTGCTAATCCCTGGCAGGTGTAGAGTAAAGAATGATCAATCAGGTGAACTTACAGGGAAGACAATGCCAAAATCAATAGAATCTTTTCCTCTACCCAAGAACCTAAACAGTTATTGACAGAATATGTGCATGTGATAAAAGATTATATATAGATATATATATAGATATATACATATATATAATCTTTAGATATAAGTTATATATAAAGTTTTGTATTATTTCCAGTAAGTTGTGATCCAGCATGACTTGGACCTTTGGTGTGAGACTTATTTTTAGACTGGCCATACTTTTAAGTCCACTAAGAAGTGCCTCCTCAGCCTGGACAGTAATATCTTTAACTTTATGTGAATTCTAGGGTAGATCTGTAGCTTCTAGTTCTTATTTTCTCACAGTGAGAAAATGAAAATGAAGCTTGCCCTTTGAGAATAACTCTGTGCCTTCCTGGGGAACTTGAGAGTTTGGCCTTCAGCCTTATATACACATCCTTCTGTACTAAAGAAATTAAGTGTTCTTAATGCCCTGATGATGTATCTGGGCACTGGACTCTGCAACCAGAACAAGGAGCCCAACAGAGATCTTTGAACCCCAGGATTGGGTGCAAAGTTGATGGGGATCTCACAGTACAGTCCTCTTCATTGAAGAACTTCCTGTTAGAAGACATACTACTTTTAAATACTACTTTTGGCCATACTAATATTCCAGTGATGCTAGGACATTAGTATATGTATTGTCCCATATCATAGGCAGTCAACTATGTTCTCTCTTCCAGGGACTGCATGAAGGGAGAAGAAACTGAGAACAAGAAGGTTGGCTGCACTGTTAACCTGATGGTGAGAGGACATGAGCTCTTTCTCCTGACAGGCACAGCCAGGGTTTCAGTAGCTAGAGTTTGGAAATTACCTTTAAAACAGGACAGACTCTAACATCTTACATGTATTTCATTCTCTTACAGAACTTTTACAAATCGGAGATTAACAAAGAGGAAATGTATATCCGATACATCCATAAGCTTTGTGACATGCACTTACAGGCTGAAAACTACACAGGTGAGTTGGGAAAGGAAGAGCTGTGTCTTTTCATTAGGACAGACTTGGGGGCTATACAGAGAACGACTCCAGGATCATTCCCCCCAGAGCTCAGCAGTATTGGGTTCCAAGATTCCCCTTCACCTCAGTCCTGTCCTCCTCCTTTAGTGATAGAAAAGCAGGTGAGACTTCTGTCCTTCCCAACATGTGCTCCGTACACATCCTCTGAGGTCTGCGGCTGTTCCACTCACCTTCATTCCTATCCATGTCGCCAGGACTCAAGAGTAACTTCCAAATTGTGACGTACCAGGTTCAGAAAGCTCGGACTTCTGTCACTCCTCAGAAATAGAACTTCTCTTAGGTCTTGCAAAGCTGAAACCAACCAAGACAAGCAAAGGAATATCTCCTTAATCCTGGAACTTCTAGAGCTCACTGGTAGATCTGGCTTTTTCTCTGCAACTGCACACTAACTCCTAGGCTGAGCTCCTAGTTCAGTCTGGATAGTATTCATCTTCTTGACAGGCCAGATAAAAGCTTTTCATTCCGTCTGCAATCTGCAAGTGCTGGTCATGATCTGTTTACTGAGGACAGCTCTGAATGAAGAGAAAGGATACATACACAGATGTTCTGTGCAATTCCCTTCTACCATAGTGTCCCCATAGAACTATCCTTTTCACTGTGACTAGGTCCTGTTCTTATCCCTTAGACTAAAGGACTTAATTTGTCATCTAACTGTGAAATGTGATCTATTCTTATTTGCAAATCTTAACTAGAATTGGTAAAAATGGAGAACCCTCCTTTCCTACCCTTGTCTTTACATGTTAGAAAGTTGTATTATATACTATATTTTTTCAGTTAGCACAACTTGGCAAAAAGAACAAGACAGACTAAATACACACACTCAAGAAACTAAAACATGAGGATCGTGAGTCTGAGGTGGGCCTAGGCTATGTAGTAAGACTATCTTTTAAAAAAAAGGAAAAAGAATAACGATATTTGATGTGCCAGGGTGGCTTGATACTCAGAGGGGGGCTCCCCTTCTCACAAGGGAATGGGAGAACTTGGGTGGGAGGGTGGGGCTGGGAGGAGAGGAGGGAGGGGGCTGCAATTAGGATGTTCAGTGAATATGAACAAACAAAATGAGGGCCTGGAGCATGGCTCAATGGTTAAGCATACTGGGTGCTCTTCCAGGGGACTTTGGTTCAATTTTTAGCACCTATGTGGCAACTCACAATATTTTTAGGAGAAATTATATGACATTTCATAGCATGACTCAATTTACCATTCTCTATGCCTACTACTCATTAACAACTCTGAAGGAATGGTAAAGGGAAGATTTTTATAAATTTCATGTACTGGGCTGGAGAGATGTCTCAGTAGTTAGGAGTGCTGGCAGCTCTTCCAGATGACCCAGGTTTGATTCCTAGCACTCACATGGTAGCTCGCAACCATATGTAACTCCAGACCCAGGGGATCCCATGCCCTCTTCTGCTTCTGCAGGCACTGCATACATACATGCAAACAAAACACTCATATGCATTAAATAAATAAATAAATAAATAAATAAATAAAATATAAAGATTTCCATGTATTAATATAGACATTTGCCAAACTCAAGGACTGCGCTATCACTTAAGGGGCTGAGGCATGGTTGTGAATGGAGAAGTACTATACTTTGTCTTTTGTAGCTCTAGGTGTTGCATAAGACTAGCCAGCACAATGAGGAAGAAAAAGATGTCATACGGTTCTCCAAGCACCATAAAGAGGGCCTGGCAAGAGGTGCCAGTCAGGGCATAGGTAGAGAGTGATGAGTGAGATGCTGCTCAAAGAGTGGACCATGGTGAAAACTGGACATGGATGATAAGATGATTAGATTCTTTATAGTCATGTGAGCACTTTTTAGTATGGCTTGAAGATCTAGGCAGAAGCTAGAACCTTGCCAATGAGGAAACACCATTAAAAACTACCAAACAGAAGGAAAAAGAGAATTCCTTAATAGGGCTCTAGACCATGGCTGAAACTCATTGTGACTCATCTCTTAGAATTTACACTACCTACAGGTTGTGTTTTTATGTAACTGTCACTAACTGTTCACATATAAAGTATTTCTAAGCCTGCAGTCTGAGTCCAGTATCAGCAAGTTCCTCCAGAAATAGAGTCTCTGGTCCAGACTCACCACATAGTCACTTCTACTCATACTCCTTAGCGTTCATCCTTTTAGAAACAGTAGCAATAAGAGGAAAGAACATTTCCTGGGGCGTAAGGCATGAGTAGATTGATGAGTGCTGAGCAAATCGCTGATGAATTGGTGCTGACCAATTAGAACCCATCCTAAAAATATTAGAAAGAAAGCTGGAGCCAAGTGAACAGAAAGGAATCCAAGAATTCTCAAGTATCTCTGTCATCCAAAGCAAGACAACTTGTGCAATAGCCTTAAAATAGCTGGGCCATTCTTTTTTATTTAAAAAAGTTGTATAATATATTTTAATCACATTCTTTCCCCTCTCCTAGTTCCTTCCAGATATTTCTCACTTCCCTCCCACCTAACTTCATCCATCATGTTCTCTCTCTTCCTTCTTCCCCTCTTCCTCTTCCTCTCTCTCTAAAACAGTGGAAACACAAACAAAAAACTAATAAAAAAAATGAAACAAAAATTTCCTTCTCAAAAATAATGGAACCTATTTTTTGTTAGCCAGCTATTTCTGGGCATGGGGCTTGTGCTGGAGTGTGGTTGATATACCTAGTGAGGTGTTATTTTAGAAAACTAGTTTCTCTTTCCCAGTAGGTATCAACTGCAAATAGCTTCTTAGTTGGGAATGGGAATTTGTGCCCATCTCCCCTTCTCAGAGCTGGAACTTTGTCTGGTTTGAACCTGTTGAAATCCTGTGCCTGCTTTCACAGTCTCTGAGTTCATATGTGCATCAGTTCTGTTGTGTCTGAAAGATGCTGCTTCCTTGAAGTCATTTATCACTTCTGCTTCTTTAATCTTTCCACTTCTCGCTTGGGTCCCTGAGCCTTGAGGGGAAGGGCTTGATGAAGACATCCCATTTAGGACTGAGTCCTCTAAAGCCTCTCACTCTCTGCATATTGGTCAGTTGTGAGTCTCTGTGTTAATACCATCCACTGAAAGAAGAAACATCTGTAATGAGGGTTGAGCAAGATACTGATCTATGGGTGTTGTAACATGTCGTTAGAAGTTTTTTTCTATATTCCTTTAGAAGAAGAATAAATAGTATTAGACTTTCTCCCAGGTCCTATGACTTAGGTAGTTTCAAGTTCTTGGCAACTTGAGTGATATCAAATGTGGATTCTATCTCGTGAAATAAGTCTTAAATCCAATCAAAGAGTAGTTGGTTACTCTCCTGCCGTTTGTGCCACTGTTGCACCAGTACATCTTGCAGGCAGGTTGTTGTTAGTCACAGTTTATAGCTAGGTGATATTGATGATTGCTTTCTACCTCCAGTAATGTGCAAAATGCCTTCCAGTACCATGAACACTAAGTACTCAGTAGAGAGTGAAGCGTCTAGTTGGGGTCCAGCTCCAAATCTCCAATACTGATGACATAAATAAGTGGTGTCTTCAGCAATAGAGCCGTACCATAAAGTGGTAGAGAAAAACCAATGGCTTTAGAAATAGCTTGCGATATTTAAAAGGTTCTATATGACCCTTTTGGCCAACAACTCAACAAGATGTAACTCATTCTGAGCATTAGAGGTTTTACTTGGTGGCATAAAATGTCTAATTGGGGCATCATCTTGCTCATTATACAGTGATTCCATTTAAATCTCTTTCATATATGTGTGTATTTAAGAAGCTTACATAGTAGTAGGTTTTCATATATCAACCACTGTATTCTTTATCTGGAACCCAAAACAAGTGACCAGGTGCTGAGAGTGTTTATGGCTTCTTCATTGTGTGAACAAGGGTTATTAGCCTAGACTGTCTTACCTTTGGTATCTAGTACTCCTGATTTGTGCTACCCATGCTTTGCTCTGATATTCTTGCTCACCAGGCACCCCTAGCACAAAGCTATTCCTGGGGCTCCAGAGGAATCCCTGAGCCTCCATTCTGTCTGTTCCTACAGAGGCTGCATTCACCCTGCTTCTTTACTGTGAGCTGCTGCAATGGGAAGACCGGCCATTACGGGAGTTCCTACACTACCCATCCCAAACTGAGTGGCAGCGGAAAGAGGGGCTGTGTAGAAAGATCATCCACTACTTCAACAAAGGCAAGGTAGGTGTCAGAAAGCATGCCTTTGAGCCCTCAAGCCCTGCAGTGTAGGACATACTTGTTACAAACACAGAATAACTGAGGTTGGTGACAGATAACTAAATTCTTCATAAGGTTGAATTAGAATCTGGAAGTTGAGAAGAATAAACTGAGTCAAATATGTAAACTGATGTTTCTAAGTACCCAAGAGAAGGAAAACACTATAACAATAAGAGGAAGATAAAGGTGTAGTTCAGTGTTAGAGATGGCTTTCACAGAGCTCTGGGTTCAGTCCTCAGCACCACAAAAAAGAAAACTGATGAAGGAAATAAACAGTTCATTGGAATGAGGTTCCACTGCAGCCTTCTTCAGGCACTTGTTAAATGGGCCTTTTGCTGTAACAGGAACGTCATCACACAAATAGTCTGTTCTCCAAGTAGACAAGGAGAACCTGAAGCCTAAAGTTACAATCTTTTCATAAAAGCCAAGTGCCAAATCTACTGCCAGGTCTTTGGGAAGCCCTTTCTGCTTGGTTCCCATATTTTTCATAATTGACCTCAATCAAAAGGTTTACAGTCCCTTTATTAACTTAAGAAGGAAATGCCAAGTATCTACTGTTGTTCTAGGATCTGAAATAAAGTAAAAAAAACATAGCTTTCTCCCCGTGCAGTTATCATTTAATATAGATAAATACAATAAAATAGTAAGTATATTTTAATGAGATAACAAGAATAACAGAGCAATATATACTGAGAAGTATCTCTTCTTATGAAGATAGTCAAGAGAGGCATGGAGGCTAAGACATTTGAGCAAAAACCAG
The DNA here is from genome assembly GCA_019843965.1 of Rhynchomys soricoides. Classification (NCBI taxonomy): domain Eukaryota; kingdom Metazoa; phylum Chordata; class Mammalia; order Rodentia; family Muridae; genus Rhynchomys; species Rhynchomys soricoides. The sequence continues at coordinate 10,685,852 of JADRCH010000097.1, read as the reverse complement.
AAAGCTCTTCATGAGGTAGAAAACCACGGTGCTGTGTGGTACTCTCTGTAAATGGTTTGGGAGACTATGTTCCTTGTAATACATGAGTTGGAGCTAGCCTTTTGTTTTAATCTTTTATCTGTTCAGTATAGACTTAGCCAATCTGAGAATGCCTGAGGTGCTAAAGCCCTGTTCCTGTTCATTAAACAGAGCTGGGAGTTTGGAATCCCTCTATGTAGAGAGCTGGCATGTCAGTACGAGAGCCTCTATGACTACCAGAGCCTCAGCTGGATCCGGGTAAGCTTTGTTACCTCCACCTTGTCCCTGACCAAAGGCTCTGGGGCTTCCTGGCATACGTTCCTAAGTGATTCCTAAAGCCCTAAACTTAGTGCCGTGGACAGAGACTTGATGTCTGCCCTCAAGGTACTTGCAGTCTGATTGGGGAACAAAAGCACATACCTGACAAATGACTTTGTGATCTGAGAAGCCTAAAAGCCACTTGTACTCGGGGAAAGAAGGCATGATAAGATAGTGACTTCTGGAGGTGAGGGGCAGCCTAGCTTCATGAAGAAGATTTTCATGGAATGGTTTTGTTCAATGATGTATTATACAAAAAAAAAAAGAAAACCCTTGTATTACTTGTGGGTGTTCATGATACAAGGAAGGCGTGCATGGTGAGGTCCACATGTGGAGTAAGAAGACTGCTTCTGGGGTCTGTTCTCTCCTGCCATACTTGCAGGGGCTCTGGAGATCAAACCCAGATCAACAGGCTTGTGCTGCCAGTACGTGCTTTTATAGCTCACTGACACCTAAAATTTTGATTATAAGGGCTTTCCCCCACTGCATCTTATAGTTACTTAAGCACTTTGTCCTTGCTCCCTTCTTTGAAGCAAACATTCAAAAATTACATCAAATACGCAATAGATTTTGTAGGTCTTCGTAAAATCTTTCCTTACTGCTGGTGCTATCTTCTAAATTATAACATAATTTCATCAGCAGATAAAGACTAGTGGTTTCAGAGCATAATCCACTGTACTCTTATAGCTAAGACATTTGAGCAGAGACCAGAAATCTCTGGTCTAGACTGGCATTAGGACAGGATTCTCTAAAGTAGATTTTTGGTTAATTTGTAAAGGCTACTGCCTAAAGATGGTTAAATGTGAAGCTAGAATACTGAAAAACTTGCTAACTTTGTAATGTTGGACAGCATGAATATTAGTTACCTTTTCAAATTTAAAATCTCCTAAATTAGAACCAATACCAGTGATGCTGGCAACTGAGATTTCCCAAATGTAGTTACTAGCATCTTAAGTCAAATGATGGATGAACAAGAGTGGATGCAAATAGACTGATGTAATGGTAATGAGAAGTGTTGACAGACAGCTGCCAGCAACCCTAGTCAAGGATCAGTTGGTATAGCAAGTATCAGTCAAATCTGTGTTAAATATCTCTCAAGTTCAGACCTCAGATCTCTAAGGATCTGGGTCCATGCCCAGGGAGAATACTGAGAACAACCTCACAAGGATATAGTAGGCAGGGTTGTCTTTACCTGTCACCAGATAGCAGTGAAGCAGAAAGGAAGGCTTTCTTCTTCCGTAATGCACCTCCTGGATGGAGAGAGGCTGGAAGTGTCTAGGGATCACTTCCTTGTTACAGAGATTGAATGCCATGCGCCCTCTAGAGGACAATGTCTAGTTGAGTCTAGGAGAACGTGTGTTGGATACCAACCATACCTTTATTGTTGACAGAAAATGGAAGCCAGCTACTATGACAACATTATAGAGCAGCAACGCCTGGAGCCTGAGTTCTTCCGGGTTGGCTTTTATGGCAGGAAGTTTCCTTTCTTCCTTCGGGTGAGTCCATTCAAGTGGTCACAATAATTTTGGTGTGTGTGTGATGGGATAGGTAGGTATGTGCACATTTACACATGTATGCAAAGTTTACCTTTTTAAAAGATTTATATATATTTTTTCCCTAAAAGTAGATTTAATAGAGTAAAAAAAAGGACTTTGGGAGGTGCAGGAAGGAAATGATTTATTCAGCTTTACACTTCCACAGTACTGTTCACTACCAAAGGAAGTCAGGATAGGAACTCAAACAGGGCAGGAACCTGGAGGCAGGAGCTGATGCCAAGGCCATGGAGGGTGCTGCTTACTGGCTTGCTCAGCTTGCTTTTTTTTAATTTAATCTTTTTTAACAGTCCAGTCATTATCCCCCTCCCTGCCTGCCCTCTGACATTTCCTCATCCCCTTCCTCCCCCCTCCCCCAAATCCCCTCCCTGTCTCCAAGAGGATGTCCACCCCACCAAGCCTTTCCATTCCCTGGGGCCTCAAGTCTCTCCAGGGTTAGGTGCATCTTCTCTCACTGAGGCCAGACCAGGCAGTCCTCTGCTATACATGTGTCAAGGGCCTCAGACCAGCTAGTGTATGCTGCCTGGTTGGTGGCTCAGTGTCTTAGAGATCTCAGGGGTCTGGGCTAGTTAAGATTGCTGGTCTTCCTATGGGGTCTCCCTCCTCCTCAACCTCTTCCAGCCTTTCCCTAATTCAACCACAGGGCTCCCTGAATTCAGCCCACTGGTTGGGTGTAAGTATCTGCTTCTGTCTCAGTCAGCTGCTTGTTGGGCCTCTGAAAGGACAGCCATGCCAGGCTCCTGTCTGTAAGCACACCATAGCATCAGTAAAGTGTCAGGCCTTGGAGCCTCCCCTTGAGATGGATCCCAAGTTGGACCAGTGATTGGACCTCCTTTCCTTCAGTCTCTTCTCCATTTTTTTTGCAGTACTTTTAGACAGGAACAATTCTGGGTCAGAGTTTTTGACTTTGGAATGGCAACCTCATCCCTCCACTTGATGCCCTGTCTTTCTACTGGACATGGACTATACAAGTTCCCCACTGTTGGACATTTCATCTAAGGTTCCTCCCTTTGAGTCCTTAGATCTCCCAGGTCTCTGGTACATTCTAAAGGGTCCCCCCACCTCCCACCTCCTGAGGTTGCCTGTTTCTATTCATGCTGCTGGCCCTCATGGCTTCTCTCCTGTCCTCCCCCCACCCCAGTACCTGATCATGTTCCTCTTTTCCCATCCTCCTCTCCTCTCCCACCGAGGTCCCTCCCTCCCTCTGCCTCCAGTGATTGCTTTCTTCTCCCTCCCAAGTGGGATTGAAGCATCCTCACTTGGGCCCCTCTGCTTGTTAACCTTCTTGAGTTCTGTGGACTGTATCCTGGGTATTCTGTACTTTTTTAGCTGATATCCACTTATTAGTGAGTACATACCATGCATGTCCTTTTGGGTCTGAGTTACCTCACTCAGGATGATATTTTCTAGTTCCATCCATTTGCCTGCAAAACTCAGGATGTCCTCATTCTTAATAGCTGAGTAGTATTTCATTGTGTAAATGAACCACATTTTCTGTACTCATTCTTTTGTTGCAGGATATCTAGGTTATTTCCAGCTTCTGGCCATCACAAATAAGGCCACTATAAACATAGTAGAACATGTGCCCCTGTGGCATGGTGGGGTATCCTTTGGGTATATTCCCAAGAGTGGGATAGCTGGGTCTTCAGGTAGATCTATTTCCAACTTTCTGAGGAACCTCTGGATTGATTTCCAGAGTGATTGTACCAGTTTGCAATCCCACCAGCAATGGAGGAATGTTCCTTTTTCTCCACATCCTTGTCAGCATGTGCTGTCACATGCATCTACTGAGTACTTCTCGCCATAGGACTAATCAGTCAACATAAGACATTTGGCTTTATAAGTACCTTCCAACTTCTGCCTCTAGAGCCTGGTACCTTCACTGTGGCTCATCTGACCCAATAGCATTAGTATAGCCCTGACCTCAACAATAGGCACATCTCTTCAACGTTCATCTAAAATGTTGGTTTTTTTGCTCTGAATGTACCATAACCCACATAGGCAGGATGGAGAATTGTTGGCTTAAAAAAACTGAAGGACAGTACACTTAGCTCCTAGGTCCCTGTGAAAGCTCCAAGTGCTAAGGTCAGCTGTGGAGAGTCAAGCCATTTTCTTTTCTTTTCTTTCTTTCTTTCTTTCTTTCTTTCTTTCTTTCTTTCTTTCTTTGTTTCTTTCTTTCTTGGGGGGAGGGGGGGTTCAAGACAGGGTCTCTCTGTGTAGCCCTGGCTGTCCTGGAACTCACTCTGTAGACCAGGCTGGCCTCGAATTCAGAAATCCACCTGCCTCTGCCTCCCAAGTGCTGGGATTAAAGACGTGCACCACCACTGCCTGGCTCAAAGAAGCCATTTTTGATAACAGCAGCAAATTTTCTCTTTTAATTGGAGTAAATCTCCAAAGGACTGATCCAGAATATGCACAGTACAGAAAGATGACTTGCTCATACACCTGGTGATAGTAGTTAAGTCATTGTGAAGTAAAGAGTAGAATTTAATCTTTATTTGCAGGTCACTGCAAGATAGGATATTATGCATAGAAATAAGAAACCCATTCAGAAGACCAGCTTCACATAGTATTAATAGTTTGGAACTACTGTTCAAGTATAATTTCTTTAAAATGCTGCAGTATCAAACTACATTTTAAAAGGATTATTAAGATAGGGATCATGACACACACCTGAAATCCCAGCATTTTGGAGATGGAGGCAGGAGGATCATGAGTTTCAGGCCAGACATTGTATACAACAACAAAAATATGTTAGAGAAACAGAAAAACTTATGCTAAACATCATATTTACCACAATAGACAACTTCATGCTTCAGCTGTAATATGTAAAATTAAGGTCTCAGTGGTCTCACCCTAGGTTTGGAAAGTAAAGCATTCAGAAGTAGTTTCTCACATATTTTAATCCTCTTATTATTTTTTTGTTTTTAGTTTTGTTTTCTGGTTTTTGTTCTTTGTGATTTTTTTCATTAATTTATCTATTCACTTTACATTCCAATCACATCTCCCCACGCCTCCCATTTCCACCCTTACAAATTTCTCCCCCCATTACCACTCCCCCTTCTCAGGGGAGTCCCCCTAGGGTACCATTGCACCCTGGGATATTCAGTCCTAACAGGACTAAGCCTTCCTCTCCCACTGAGGCCAAATCAGGCAGTTCAGTTAGGAGAAGAGGATCCAGTGGTAGGCAGCAGAGTCAGAGACAGCCCCCACCCCAATGTTTAGGAGACTCACATGACTACCAAGCTATATGTCTGTTCCAATTGTGTAGGGGGCGTAGGTCCAGCCTCTGCATGCTCTTCTGGTTGGTGATTCAGTCTCTGGTTTTGGTTTTTGAGACAGTTTCTCGAAGTCCAAGCTAGCCTTGAACTAGTTATGTAGATGAGACTGACTTTGAACTCCTGGTCATCCTGCTTCTGCCTTCTGAGTGCTCAGGGCCTGATATTATGCAGTGTTAAGAATCAAACACAAGGCTTCATTCATGCTAGGCAAGCATTCATCATCTGAGCTATCCCTAGCTTTTGATCTTATTCCACTCAGAAATATTTCTCAGTGATGGCTTGATAATGTCTTGTTCTTTTTATAAAGCATTGTAGAGCCTCAATTTTGTCTAACCCTCCACGTATTTTCTAGTCATTATGCCAAGTTTCTCCATAGGCTAGAAGATAATTGGAATGGTTCAGAATAACTAGTTGCATTTTGAGAATGTTTCATAGATAAGAAATTCCTCAGTGGATCCACTGTGCCACATTAAATGAAGTATCCAGTATGTGCACCCCTCCACCACTTCTATAGTTGTCCAAGCCTATACAGTTTCCTTCTGAGAGAACACCCATAAGTCTTGTTTCTGACAGCCATCTATGATTTTGACATTGTCCCTGTTGCTTCCTTTTGATCATTACTAGCTTAGAGTTAGCAGTCTGGGAGCAGATACTCCTGCATCTATTATAACTTGAGTCTGCTCATCTGTTCCAGTGACAATGTTCTCTATAGCTTTTAGCATGTGAGTTACAGTTGGCAATTCAACAGGTACTAGAAGCTTCATAGGTTGAAGTACAAATTCTGTTTAAATGACCATTTCCTTGTGTTTGGATCATCAGTAAGGTAGGAAACATCTTAGCATTATCTGCTAATGCTTCTGGATCTTCATGATGCAGGAGATGGACTAAAAGTAGGAAAAATTGCTCAACATCTAACGAGAGTTCAGGATTCTTAAAGTAACAAACATTTGAAGATATCCAGGTAAGATTGTGTTGTTGATTGCCCTGGTACTGTTTGTATTTTGATGCTAATTCTGCTTCCCCTAAGAGGGGTTGCCTGGGATGAAGAAGGAATCACGTATTCAAGTGACTTCTTGTAAACCTTCTCTCCATTTTAACTTGTAAAACTAAAGGCTAGAGCCAGTGATTGGTCAGTAGTGGAAGAGAGGTGGAGCAAAAAAAGTTTAGGGGAGAGGGAAGAAGACAGAAGAGGAGGAGGTGGAAGGAAGATGGAGCAGACTGGAGAAACCACAAGTTATAAGGGATGTCATAGATGGGGAATACAGTCGTGTGGTGGTGGATCTGCCCAGTCTAGGTGCTCAGCTTGTATTCATATTAATTGAGTTATGTTTTCCTTGCACAGAATTATTTGGGTTGGAGATTTACCACAACAAGATTATACCAATACCACATACTAAATATAGTATATCAGGAACTGCAGAAAACTAATAGCGGACCAACTGCACCATACTGATAACTGAGTCTAAGAAAGCTAAACTGTCATCTGCAGTATTCCCTAAAACTCATATATAGCTGCTTACTAATGTGAGCATAATGCCAACAGAGATAACCACAACAGTGGTCTCTTCTGATTTCCGGAATCACTCAGTGCTAACACTTAAACAAGATTCAAACAGAAAGGGACTTTAATCAGTTCTGACCAGGAAGGACACAAATTTTAGAATAATCCCTGCCTGGATTATGTTGCAGTGGTTTTGTTTTTTCCATTAGAAAGCCATTTCCTAACAGCTTCAGTAGCTTAGAGCAGATTTTCCAAATTGCTGTTGTTTATATCTTTGATGATGTCATCAATAGACCAGTTCACAGCGCCATGGCTGCAGTATTTTCCTTCAGGGAAAAATGCAATAATGTGGAGACAAAGTTACATTTCTTCTTTACAGTACCTGGTTGTCTTTCCTAGCTATCTTCTTCTCGTAGAAACTTCTTTCCAGAGACATCCCTTTCCTGTGCTGTCATTTTCTGGTGAATTGGCATTTACATTGGTAAATTTGGGAATGAGAGACAAAGGGGAAATCTGTACAAGGGTTTGAAGCCCCATAAGAAGTGGTGCAGAAGTTAGGCTACGGGACATTTACCATGGCTTACCCGAAAGGTGGTGTATGAATTTATTTAGTGCAATCCATAGGATGCAGAGAGATCCACAGAGCCTGTGCCTCCAGCCTGTATTGCATTGACAGTTATTGTTCTCAGACGGCTTAAAGCTGAACTGAGTGCTGGAACTGTAGTTACGCCTAAAACCAGCTCTGATTATCCCCAGTTCCAGTATTTTAATACATTTCAATGCCCATAAACCTCAGCCAACAAATGGGAAAGATCACAGGACCCCCAATATATTTAAGATCTCCATAGGAAAATTGCTTTAGCCAGTGAATAATAATAAGTTTAATATATCAAAAGTCTTCTGGTTCCCTGAGAGTTGGAGTGGGTAGGGACTCAGTCTGCTAACAGAGTCTGGATATCTGTATTTAAGATGTGAAGCAGGTCAGCTTTCACTTTTTCTAGGAAGTACTCATTCTTGGCTAAAAGAAAAATATCTATACTATAACATAATACAAGAGGGACAGCAAACTCTTTCTACTTAATAATTATAATTTCTAGGAACATTTCAAGGATTAGGCTTCCGTGACCTATAATGACCATCCAGCCCAGGCATTTCAAACGTGGCATATTTGTTACTCCAGTAATCAAAGGTACTATAATAGTCTGGTGTGATGGTTTATGCTTATAATCCCAACCCTTAGAATCAAAGGCAGGCAAATTGTAAATTAAAGGTCAACCTGAGCTGCTTAGTAAGTTGTAGAGCAATCTAGGCTCTTAAATGGAGAGCCCTTGTCTAATTAAATACAGAGATAGAAGTGGGAGCCAAGTGCAGCAGTGTACCCTTGTAATCCTAGCACTTAGGAGGTAAAGGCAGGACGAGCAAAGGGTTAATGACATCCTAGGGTACATAGTGAGTTTGAGGCCAGTCTGAACTACATATAAGACCTTGTCTCCAAAAAAAAGAAAAAAATAATAGTTGAACTAAAGGTCAGTAAAATAGGCAAAAAGAAATGTACAGTAACAAAAGAAAAAAGAAAAAAAAAAGGAAAGAAGAAAAGAAATGTATAATAACTAGAAACCAGGAGCACCTCCGGAAAGTCCCAAGACAGATCACTTTCTTTTGGTTCTTTTATCTTTACAAAAGATGCTTGGTTGTCATTGTATTCTCAACCCCAAGTTGTAAATCAAATCTACAGATTTCATGGTACATTCTAAGACTGCTAGGATCTGAAAATCCAAAACAACCCAAGCAGGCACAAGACTCTACATAAAGCAAGATCTTTATTTGAATTAGGAAGCAGAAACTGACCAGTCAGGAACAACAGCACAGACTCACCATTCATCTTAGTAAGGATGTAAGCAGATGACAAAAATCTATTGCACTCAGTCCCCTGCTGTTCCGTCAAGGATGCAGAACAGACTCAGGAGCTGAATTACCACCCCAAGCCAGAATGTTACAGAGTTTTTAAGCTTGAAACCCACAAATATCTGTGCCAAGTTACAGTTAGAATTTTCTACCAGTCAGAATCAATCATTCTTTCATGGTTAGGAACAATCATTATGTTAATTTAGGAGGAGGAGGAAATTGGCTAGGTATCTGGAAAGCTCCCCTGGAGCCTAGGAACTTGAACTTAACTTTACCTTATGATCAGAATGGAGTATGAAAACAGAATGGCAATACTTAGGGTAAGTCTTGGGTCTTGTTTTGTTTTTTATCTCAACAATCATAATTTTGGATGAGGCAAATGTAATGCTTGTTGTCTCATGTTTCTTATAAGAAAGAATACCTATCAACCTCAAGGTTGCTTTCACCCTCTCACGTACATCTCACCGAACATGTCAGTGTCTCAGATTCATAGGACTTTTGGACAGGAAGGACTAGGCATAGAGCCTGCATCCTATGCTTGCAAGTAACAGTCTGGCTGTTCAGTATGGTCTCAAAGGCTTCAATAATGGAAGAAAAAGAAAGAATGTTAGGAAGTATCACTTGTCAGTCTATTGCTCCTGCTTACAGAAAGTAGTATTCATGTATACAGTTTTCCCTGGCTTAACCACGTGATATTTTTCCTTAAGTTGCTCAGTTCATCTGTAGCAAATGGAGGTAGATTACACAGAGTAAGTGGAAAGTAGGCAACCAGATGTTTTTGTGGGGATGCTTGCATTTGCTTGCAAGTGAATGTGAGACAAACAGCCAGCCTCAAGGTCAGCACTCACATTAGCTTCCTGTTTCTGGGCCTTCCCCATATGGTTCAGCTATTCCTGTACCACCCCTTAATACACAGGCCGTCTATTTCTTTAGTTCACTCAGCTTGGTTTCCTTGGGTCATCTGCCTCCCTCACCTCACAATTATGATTATCTACTACTCTTCAAGGAGACAGGAAAACATCCAGCCCTCTTTATTGGGAGAATCCTGTTTCTCTTCATATGATCCATGAAGGGGATTATGTGCATGTTAGTGGATGTTGAAAAAGCCAGTTCTTCAGAGGTACAGTCAACCCTCTATGTCCATAGGTTACACATCTGCAGATTCAACCAACCACAAACAGAACAAACTTCATCTGTACCAAATGTATGCAGACATGCTTTTTCTTGTCACCATTCCCTAGATAATACAATATAACAAGTTTTACAGAATTTACATCCTGGTATTTTAAGTACTCTAAGAATGACTTGAAGTAGCTGGGCATGGTGGCACACGCCTTTAATCCCAGCACTTGGGAGGCAGAGATAAGGTGAATCTCTGTGAGTTCAAGGCCAGCCTGGTCTACAGAGCTAGTTCCTGTATAGCCAGGGTTACACAGAGAAACCCTATCTCAGAAAACGTAATAATAACAACAATGATGATGATAATGACAACTTGCAGTCTACAAGAAAATATGCTCTGCCTGTAGATGAAGGTATGCCTTACATAGGAGCTTGAGCTCTGTGGTCTTCGGAGTCTTTGTTGATAATAGATTTTCATTCTGGTTCTCCCAAATATGTGGCTCATTCTTATTTGAGTGTACCATAATGATAGGTTTAGGTCCTCCAAAGACTGGCCTGTGATCAGCTCTGCCTCAGGAAGTGTACAGCTGCTCTCACACTGATATGCCCTTTCTGCCTTCTTTTTTCCCCCTACCCTAAAACTCTCCCTTCCGCTAAGACATGTCAAGATGGGATGCCAGTGTGATGTGACTTGCTCAGATGGGTCTGATGAGCCAGCTGGGTGGGCGGTATGACACTAGGCTTTCTGAAGTTTTTAATATATATGTCTTTTTAAGTGTATAAACATGTATAGAGGTCAGAAAGGGGGTGTCAGGTGTGCTCCTCAATCGCTCTTTCCCTGATCCTTTGAGGCAGGATCTCTCCTGAACCTTGGTCTCACATTTTCTCCACTAGGCTGGGAGACAACAAATCCCAGTGGTCCTGTTGTCTCTGCTCACCTCAGAGCTGGGATTGCAGGCGTGCATAGGACACCCAAACATCACGTGGTGCTAGACCTGAGCTCTGCTCCTCATGACCATGCAGCAAGCATTCGCAACCGTTGAGCCATCTCCAGCTCCCCTTCTAGGAGATTGTACTGGGGCTTCTTGCTGTTCATACATGACCAGCTGTGAGGTACACAGAGCAACAGGAGTTAAGGGTGTTTTGATGAAAATGAGACTTTAGTTCACAAACAGAAAAGCTGAGACCCAATCTTACCCAAATGTGTAGTGCATATCTCTAACCCTGAAAGACCCCCAAATTGGGGAGACCCTCACTCAAGCCACAGGAAGACACGACCCCCCAATGACTCACGAGAAACCGAATTTGCTGCAAGCGCACGAGGTTTATTCTGGGAAGCAGTGCACTGGGCCGAGCTCATAACCCACACAGGGGCAGAGGAGATCGACCCGGAGCAGCTGAAGTTAGGGGTATTTACAGGGAAAAATCACAAAGCAAAAGGGGGAGCAGGGGGAACATGCGTCATGGGAAAGAGCAGAGGGTCTCAAAACAGAGGTCACTGTGACATTTTTGGTTGATCAACAGGATAGGAGCCAAGTCAAAACAACTACTTTCCCAAAACAATTTTCAGAACAGAGTTAATCATGACATTTCATGGTGGGCCTGTTTTTGGAACAAGGTAAGAACAACCGTTCTCAGAACTGTCTAAGGGGGGTGAGTTTAGCCCATCTCAGGCCCCTGGGTGGCCTAAGGCTCTAGGGCTGAGTCTAGGGGCATTTTTCTTCCAGGGTCTTTCAACCCCAGCATTCAGGAGCGTTCAGGAGGCCAAGACAGGAGGATTGTCTCTAGTTCAAGGCTCGTCTGGCTTGTATGAGGCTGAGGAAGAGAAAGAGATAAAGACTGAGATTTGTTCTGCTGGTAGAGAATATAATACTGATTTGTTCTGTTGACGTGTTTGCAGAGAAATTTGCTACCAAAGTGGTTTATCAGTGTACTAAATAAATAATAGATAATCATTATTTGTCGATATCATTGCACTCACTCCTTAGCACACATGCTAGTCTCTCTAGCCGCCCTTGTGCCAGTTCTATAAACATACATTATTTCCATCACTGCTTTCTTGTAGTTTGGCTGTTGCTTGTCCCCACTCTTACCAAGTGGGCCTTTTGGTACTTTTTAAAGTCCCTTCTCTACTTTGCTTCCCTTTATGAGTAGTCCTCCTTCCCCCAACTTCCTGGTCATCTGTACCCTCTCCTCAGGACTACCACACCACAGAGATACCATTTCTTCATCTGTCCCTCTCCCTTCTCCCTGTCATTTCTCTTTAAGATGGGACCTGAGTACCGTGCCCTATACATGTACCTCATTCTGGTACAAAGGGGGCTTCTAGGGATGTTTATGGGATGAGTAACTGCTAATACAGAGAGGTGGATGCAAATGTACATGCAAGGTATAGAATATACTTGGTTTTGCAGAACAAAGAATATGTGTGCCGTGGTCATGACTACGAGAGGCTAGAAGCCTTCCAACAGAGGATGCTCAGCGAGTTCCCACAGGCTGTTGCTATGCAGCACCCCAATCATCCTGATGATGCCATCCTACAGTGTGATGCTCAGTGTATCTTTTGAAACTTGGTAGAGTGGGAAGGGCTGGGATCCTGAAGGTAAGTCCCACCCATCCAACCATTCCTCTACAATGTGGCTGGCCTTGTACCTTTATTTAGGTTACCTGTCATCCTAAACGTGTGTGTCTTTACTATTGAACCCACATTTAGCAAGATACTCCATCCTCATAAGAGGCAATAGCATGCTATTAGCTGGGGATGGACCTTATAAGTGGCAATTAGCTGAGCGTCAGGACCTAATTGTCAGGCTAGTTACTATCATGAGTTTAATGTCTATGCTGGACTCTATGGGGCCTGGTCAGGCAGTCAGGACCAGTCACTGGATGAGGTGATTATGGTCCCAAGAGGGCTTTGAACACAGGTTTATTCTGCTTTTACCATCTGTTCTGCTTCTCTGTGCAGTTATTGTCCTTGTCTCTTTCTTTGTTTGTTTGTTTTCTTTTGTTTTGGTTTGGGTTTTTTTTTGTTTTTCAAGACAGGGTTTCTCTGTGTAGCCCTGGCTGTCCTGGAACTCACTCTGTAGACCAGGCTGGCCTCAAACTCAGAAATCCGCCTGCCTCTGTCTCCCGAGTGCTGGGATTAAAGGCGTGTGCCACCACTGCCCTGCTTGTCCTTGTCTTTGTTAAATTGCCTGTAGCAGAGTGACAGGAAGAAGGAGGATATCGAATGCCTTTGATTTGATGGCACTTGAAAGTTTCGGTGAAAACACTGGCCTGCCCCTCACCACCCACTTTAGACAGCTTTCCTAAAAATTATATTCTAGTCACCATGTGGCAAACTTGTTCCAGAGAAAAGAGGGCAAGTAGACCCCCATTCATGTTCTCTTCACAAACATGTCAGACAGTATTTTAATTAAAAGGTTGTTTTGACTGGGCCTATGACACAGGCCTGTAATCCAAGTTACTTGAGAGGCTAAAGCAGGAAGATACCAAGTGTAAAACCTGCCTAACCTGGGTTCATTCAATGCTAACCTGGGTAATTTAGTGAGACTCTTATGTCAAAATACAAAGAGGGCTAAAGATATAACCCAGTGGATAAGCAGTTACCTATCATTCCCACCCCAGAACCTTGGTTTCAAGCCCTAATGTCACCAAAAAATAAAAACGGAAGAAAGAATGAAATGAAATGACAAAACTAAAAAGGCTGTTTTATATTAAAGCCATTTAGCTACTATGGGTAGTCCCAGACACTTATTCCTATGGCATGGATACTACATCTGCTTGCTCAGTCTCACCCTTAAAAGGGCAGCACAGGACATTTGCCATTTCATCTTAGCCAAATGTTCACGGCATTCAGTGTTGGAGCAGGAGGGAAGGGGGCAGATAGGGAGCTTTGTCAAAGTGTACTTAGGTCTGCTCTGCACCCTAGGATGCCCCTGCCTCCACTACAGCTCCAATAAGGAGCAGGGCTATATTGCACTACATCAAGGAGATAACAAGCAGCTACCACTCCAGCCTTTTTCTTTGTCAAGTCTAGATTTCTCCTTCACTTCATGTCCAGATTTACAGATCTATGCAGTGACACCTATTCCAGATTATGTGGATGTTCTACAAATGGATAGAGTACCTGACCGTGTCAAGAGCTTCTATCGTGTCAACAATGTGAGGAAGTTCCGGTATGATAGGCCTTTCCACAAAGGCCCCAAGGACAAAGACAATGAATTCAAGGTAAAGGATACAGGAAACCGAATGCAGTGCCCATAGCAAGTCTGGGGCAAGCCTGCTTCTTGGGAACTCAGGCCAAGTGTAGCAAAACTTGTCTAGCTTCTTATATTTGTCTGCACCCTCCCTGCAGAGCCTGTGGATTGAGCGCACCACGCTGACACTGACCCACAGCTTGCCTGGCATCTCTCGGTGGTTTGAAGTGGAAAGAAGGGAACTGGTAAGCTAGACTTCGGGTTTAAATTTCCTTCTTCCTCAGCTTCATCTCCAGGAAGCTTTCTCCAAGGACTAAAGAAAGAACAAACTTTGGCCACCTGCCTGGCTAGTCCTATGCTGGAAGCTTTGATATCTTCTCCTATCTAAACCACAGGACACTCCTAGGCTTTGGGTATTTATCAGTTTGCAAATGAAAAGAAAAATTCTCTGAGATTTAAGAAGCCAGAAATCCCTGATGTCAGAACTGATCCTCCTCACTATTCCCTGCACTTGCAGTACCTTGAATCGGAAGAGGAATTAGAGGACACCTGGGAAGCATTCTGTCCATAGGAATGAGGAGGCAGAATTAGCATCACACATGATAACTCTATTCTCAGGGATGTGATGAAGGGTTAGAACACCTGAGAGGACTCTGTGTTGTGTGCCCACAGGTGGAGGTGAGCCCTCTGGAGAATGCCATCCAGGTAGTTGAGAATAAAAACCAGGAACTACGAGCTCTCATCAGCCAGTACCAGCACAAACAAGTGCATGGCAACATCAATCTGCTCAGCATGTGCCTGAATGGAGTCATTGATGCTGCTGTCAATGGGGGCATTGCACGCTACCAGGAGGTAAGATGGAGACATTGACCAAACCCAGACAGGCACCCTGGCTAAGAACACAGCTCATTAGCTCCTTTTCCCAAAAGTATAGCCTCCTTGGAAAACTTTCCAAGCTAGCCCTCTTCTGATGAGGTAGCTAGCTTGAGGTGGTTCTGAGACAGAGTTGTAAGTTCTTGGCCACTCTCTATTTCCGTAGCACAGCTCTTTGGTGGGGGCTTCCCTCTTCTAATCTCTGTGAGATGGATAACTTATCTGATTATAGAAATGAAGTATCCTCCTGGGGTCCTTAAGAAATCCAGTCCTAGCCGGGCAGTGGTGGCACACACCTTTTATCCCAGCACTCGGAAGGCAGAGGCAGGTGGATTTCTGAGTTCGAGGCCAGCCTGGTCTACAGAGTGAGTTCCAGGACAGCTACACAGAGAAACCCTGTCTTGAAAAACAAAACAAAACAAACAAACAAACAAAAAGAAATCCAGTCCTTCATGAACCAGGCTACCAAAGAAACTGGTGCATGTCATCAGGCCACTGGCTCTGCCTGGCATAACCAGGCCATTTAAATTTTGTGAGAAGCTAGGGCTAGCATCTACCCTTGGAAGATTAGGCCCCACCTCTAATCTTTCCTAGGCACAGAAAATACACATTTCCTAATTTTTCAGTGAGGCCAGGCTGGAGGTGCTGGCAAGACACCTGTGAGGAAGCAACCTGGTTACCTTTTAAGGGCTCCATCTCAATAGTAAACTTAGGAAGAGGCTTCATTACCTGACCTTTCCTTTCACAGGCCTTTTTTGATAAAGATTATATCACCAAGCACCCAGGAGATGCCGAGAAGATCTCCCAGCTCAAAGAACTAATGCAGGAACAGGTATGGCTTATAGGGCACGAAAGCCCCACAACCAGTGGGAAACATCATGTTCTATAAAAATGACCCAGTTCTCAGAGGCCACTCCCTGCTTAACAGAGAGACCTTATTTGTCAATTCCCACAGGTCCATGTTCTTGGAGTCGGGCTGGCAGTTCATGAGAAGTTTGTGCATCCAGAAATGCGGCCTCTGCATAAGAAGCTGATTGATCAGTTCCAGATGATGAGGGCCAGTCTGTACCATGTAAGCTGACCCCATACCTGCCCTGATTTAGAACCAGGTTTTACTTCTTCTAGGCCTGTAATACAATCAAAGGAAAGTAGGAGGGAGAGTGAGGTGAGAGAGAAGCTGTACCAGCCACAAGGGGCTGGGAAGGTGAGGGTAGCTGGTACTGTACCCAAAGTAAGTTGTTCAGTACCCTCTCATTGGTTCGCTCGCTCCCAGAAGGAGTCAGAAACAGAGACACAACATTTTCCTGGCACTATGCTAATAGTTTTTCACATACAGAAAGAGCTCATATGCATGAATTTCTTTGGAGGTATTTTTCTTACCATGAACCTTAAGAATAAAGGCATGACCTGAAAAGGCCCTCTTGTTAGCTCTGCCCTTTTCTCTTTCCCCATTTTCTTCTCCCCGTGTGTAGACCTTCTCTCCATCCTTCATTCTTTCCCTCTAACTTCCTTTCTTCCCATCTCAATTTCCCCCATAATGTGTTAGGACCCAGGATCACATCTAAGAAAGTTTTTGGCACCAAGTACTTTAATTCTGTCTGCTCTTAGAGGTGTCAGGCAGTTCTAAGGCTGTGCCAGTCCCCAGATTGTCTACCTAAGTCTGCCCTGTCTCTTTATTCTCCGTAGCAAGTTTGGCCTAAGAACTAATGCACACAGGCAGGACCAGTTTTCCTTGGTGTGATCTTAAAATGGAGTGATGGCTGTTTGAAGATAAGATTCAGGTGGTCCTGAGTCCCCAAGTTCCTGTTCATATCACATACCCTTACACAATTTTTAACCACAGGGCTGATTGTAAATTATTTCTAGAATAGACTTTCTGTTAAATATTCTGGCTTTCAGACCTAAGTGGCCATGTGTTACATGTAACAATTTAGAAAACAATCCACACTATATCCAGCTATGCTCCAGTATGGAGGTTTCTCCTCCCCCATTGGGAGCTGCAATCTTCCCATCTATCTGCATCCTGTGGCTAGCTGTCACAAATCCCTGTAACCCAGTAAAATCAAAACTCCAGAGGCTTATAAAATATCAGTCAGATTCATAACAGTAAATTCTCAACTCAAAAAACGTCCACTCAAAGAACTCAAAACTCAATTGATATAAACACAGGCTGCCCACCTAGATTGGACAAATTGCCCTATATTATTCTATTGCTCTTCTATGATATTCATTGCTACCTGTGGCTATTTCAAGCTACATGGATTCAGTTTTTCCTCTTCTTCTATCTTGTCTCCTTGTCCTGTCCTCTCTCTGTCTCTCTCTGTCCTGTCTCTAAACCTCTCAGCATGCCTTCTTTTTCCACTGCCCAATCACAGGCTCTAGCTTTATCTTTTGCCTGCCCTCACCTGCTTACAGACCTGCCACTACCTGGCAAACTCTCTTCTCATTTTACTGAAGGCTACCAAATATAAGTATTAGGGAAACAAAGCAATACAGCTGTCAGACGGTGGGCCGTGCTGCCTGAGGAGCTTCTCTAGGGATGACGCAAAATCTTGGGGAAGGCTGAGCCATCCGAGGACTCAGTGAGCTCGTCCCTCTTGGAACAGACCTGCTTTGTTCTTGGATGCTGCAGGTTGTGGTTCTCTTAGTCCCTCCAGATTCCCAGGGCAGGCCTCAGCTGGTTCCTTGCAAGAATGGACAGGATAAAAAGCAAAATAAGAAAAGAAGCTCGTCACTATGAGAGACTGACCCACTTTCGAGAGAAATGTCTATAGCTCACAAAATGTCTCCTTCCTGGGAGGGTCCTCCATAGTGTTTCATGTGGAGATGCAGAACATAACTGCTTCCCCTAAAGCTTAGGTGTTGGTAAGTAAAGAACTTGAGTGGCATCACTGAGTCTGATGGGGATTCCACCTCACTGCACTGACTCCTGAAAACACTGCTGGGCTCTGCTCTATGCAGACGTCTCATCCCAACTGGTAGCCCAGGTAATGTAGAGCTTGGCACCACAGGAGGTTCCCTGTCACATCTCTGCAGTCAGATCACTGCAACAAAGGCACAAAGTGCTTGTCCATATGCATCCAGGTCCATAGTGTGCACCTTACAGAAACAGTATAACACTATGCCTGCTTTGGAAGAAGAAAGTAAAAACTGTGCTACTCTGAGTCCATCTCAGAGACATACCCAACAGACAAGAGCCTTTGTCCATTACACATCATGAGAAACTTGAGAAAACCTGCAAAATTGTCACAGACAGAGACCAATAGATTTTCTGTCACTCAGAGGGAAGTTAGATTAGAAGCTTCTGCCAAGAAGTCTACATACTTAGTAAGAATTTAATTATGCTAAAATAGATCTATGCTGTTTCAGTTACTTTGTTTCCTGTTTCCCTATGGACTGCGTCACAGACAACTTAACTCAGATCAGTAAGAGCTGGGCCATTTAGCAATCCAGTAAAACCTAGCACCAGTTCTTTTTCTTTTTCTTTTTTTTCATATTTTATTTACATTTCAAACGTTTCCCCCTTTCCAGATCTCCCCTTTGGAACTTCCCCATTCCCTCCACTCTCCCCCTGCCACTATGGGGATATTCTCCAACCCACCCACCCACCCACTCTCGTCTTCCCTCCTGTCATTCTCCTATACTGGGGGATCTAACACTCTCAGGCCCAAGGGCCTCTCCTCCCCCTGATGGATAACAAGACCCTCCTCTGCCACATTTGTGGCCAGCACCATGGGTCCCTCCATGTGTATTCTTTGGTTGGTGGATCAGTCTCCAGGAGTATCGGGGGTCTGGCCAGTTGCCACTGTTGCTACCTCCCTGAGGATGCACACTCCCTCAGCTCCTTCAGTTCTTTCTCCAAGTCCTCCATCTGGGACCTCACACTCAGCCCTACTGTTGCTGCAAAGTGACTCTTGGGTATTTCAAACTTTTGGGCTAATAACCACTTAACAGTGTGAGTACATACTATGTTCGTTCTTTTGTGACAGCGTTACCTTGCTCAGGATGATATTTTCAAGATCCATCCATTTGTCTGCAAATTTCATGAAGTCATTGTTTTTAATAGCTGAGTAGTATTCCATTGTGTAAATGTACCACATTTTCTGTTTCCATTCCTCTGTGGAGGGACATCAGGGTTGTTTCCAGCTTCTGGCTATTATAAATATGGCTGCTATGAACATAGTGGAACATGTGTTTTTATTACATGTTGGAGCATCTTCTGGGTATATGCCCAGGAGTGGAATAGCTGGGTCCTCAGGTAGTATTATGTCCAATTTTCTGAGGGTCCGCCAAACTGATTTCCAGACAGGTTGTATCAACTTGCATTCCCACCAGCAATGGAGGAGTGTTCCTCTTTCTCCACATCCTCACCAGCATCTGCTGTCACCTGAGTTTTTGATCTTAGCCATTCTGACTGGTGTGAGGTGGAATCTCAGGGTTGTTTTGATTTGCATTTCCCTGATGACTAAGGATGTTGAACATTTCTTTAGGTGCTTCTCAGCCATTCCAGTTTCCTCAGTTGAGAATTCTCTGTTTAGCTCACTTCCCCATTTTTTGATAGGGTTATTTGTATCTCTGGAGTCTAGCTTCTTGAGTTCTTTGTATACACTGGATATTAGCCCTCTCTCAGATGTAAGATTGGTAAAGATCTTTTCCCAATCTGTAGGTTGCCATTTTGCCCTAATTACAGTGTCCTTTGCCTTACAGAAGCTTTGTAATTTTATGAGGTCCCATCTGTCAATTCTTGACCTTAGAACACAAGCCATTGGTGTTCTGTTCAAGAACATTTCCCCTGTGCCCAAGTGTTCGAGACTCTTCCCCACTTTCTCTTCTATTAGATTCAACTAAATGGAGAGAAACTCAAGCAATCCCACTAAAATCAGGGTCTAGACAAGGCTTCCCTCTCTCTCCCTATCTATTCAATATAGTACTTGAAGTTCTAGCTAGAGCAATCAGACAACAAAAGGAGGTCAAAGGGATACAAATTGGAAAGGAAGAAATCAAAATATCACTATTTGCAGATGATATGATGGTATACTTAAGTGACCTGAAAAACTCCACCAGAGGTCTGCTACAGCTGATAAACAACTTCAGCAAAGTGGTTGGATCCAAAATTAACTCAAGCAAATCAGTAGCCTTCCTATACTCGAAGGATAAACAGGCTGAGAAAGAAATTAGAGAAATAACACCCTTCACAATTGTCACAAACAATATAAAATATCTTGGTGTGACTAACCAAACAAGTGAAAGATCTGTATGACAAGAACTTCAAGTCTCTGAAGAAAGAAATCGTAGAAGACCTCAGAAGATGGAAAGATCTCCCATGCTCATGGATCAGCAGGATTAATATAGTTAAAATGGCCATCCTGCCGAAAGCAATCTACAGATTCAATGCTATCCCCATCAAAATCCCAACTCAATTCTTCATAGACCTAGAAAGAACAATTCTCAAATTCATTTGGAATAACAAAAAACCCAGGATAGCAAAAACTATTCTCAACAATAAAAGGACTTCTGGGGGAAACAGCCTCCCTGACTTCAAGCTGTACTACAGAGCAGTAGTGATTAAAAACTGCATGGTATTGGTACAAAAATCAATGGAATAGAATCGAAGACCCAGAAATGAACCCACACATTTATGGTCACTTGATCTTTGACAAAGGAGCTAAAACCATCCAGTGGAAAAAAGACAGCATCTTCAACAAATGGTGCTGGTTCAACTGGCGGTCTACATGTAGAAGATTGCCAATTGATCCATTCCTGTCTCCCTGTGCAAAGCTCAAGTCCAAGTGGATCAAGGACCTTCACATAAAACCAGATACACTAGCACCAGTTCTTATGTAAGAGTTCGCACCGACTTACAGCTGAATAATAAGTTCTTCCCCTCCTCCGTCCCAGCCATTGCTCTGTGTACTTGACGTAAGGAAGCCTGTTAACACTCTCCTGTAAACTCAGATTCACTTCAGCCTGTTTCAGATGTGTCTCTCTTAGGGGAGTTTACCTGAGGCTCGATAGCATCTGGTCTACGCTCCTGTGCTTGGGGAGTATTTAGTAATGAAGGTGTGGTTGTCCAGAAAAAGCAAAAGTATATCATGTGGTCCTCTTTTTGGTTGTCCATTTGTTTTATGTTTTCACCAGCAGACAACTTATCTCTCTTGCCCTTTACTTATCTATTCTTTGCTCTCTATGAACAAGCATTCATGTCTCAACAGGAGTTCCCAGGTTTGGATAAGCTAAGTCCTGCATGTTCAGGCACCAGCACCCCACGGGGAAATATTCTGGCATCCCATAGCCCCATGAGCCCTGAGAACATCAAGATGACCCACAGGCACAGGTATGGCATTAGGGTTGGGAAGGTTCCCTCCAGAGCGAGTACTTGTAAATAAGCATGTCCCCTCTTATCATCTTAGCCCCACAACTGTGCCTTAAGCAGTTCCTGCACTAGACTTTCAGTAGCACCTGACCTGCATCTAAGTAGTCACTGTTCTACATAAGAGAAGCATACACATGGTGCTCTGGGTACACAGGGGGGTGGGGGGGACATTGGGATAAGTCTTGAAGGACAGACATTTTGCTGGGCAGAAAACAGTCCAGATTAGAAGAGTGATGGGACAAGATCTGGGCAAAGGAGCTTACATATGCATGATGTGAACAAGGTGGCCTAGCCAGCACTAGGAGTGGAGCTAAAAGACAGAGGTGCGGATTCCTGAGCATGGCAGGAGGCCAGGGCCTGCTCAGCACAGACCTTGTTCATATGTGCCTTTGGATAGGACCCCAAAGAAAATGAGGATTGTCGATTGGTTTTAAGGAAGAGAATAATGATGGTGGTGTGGCATTCAAGGAATGACTGCTCAAAACTCCAGTTCTGACCTGAGCAGTCTCAGGTGGGAATACTCAAAGCCTTTATGACAGGAAGGCAGGTTTAGGAACAAAATCCACTACAAGGAGTTCCTCACTTAGATTTATTTTCTAAGTTTTTAAATTTATTTTTAGATTTACTGAGTATGCAGCTCAGTAGAGTGGCTACTCAGCTATGAGAAGAGGAACAAATGAACAGAGGGCCTGCTAGTGTCAGCAGAGGAAAGTTGTTGGGAAACTTGTAGCCATAGATGGTTTACATCTGTCTCTGTTGATAGTGTCTTCACTTCAGTAAGACGCCTCTGCTCTCAGAGCAGATCTCATAATAGTGTCTGCTGGGTTAGGCAGCATTCAGACTGACATTCCATAGAAAGAGTATAAGATCCTTCACCTGATTTACCGTCTGTCTTTCATTCCTCCTGATAAACTGCTAGTGCTTTCATACTGAATGGTTGTAATCCATTAAAATATAAAGAGATTGCACTAGTGTAAGCCTTCTCGGGCCAGTGGCAGAGTGAGGCTCAGAACTCCTCTAGGCCTCAGACTGGTGTGAACATGAGCTATCAAGCCCTCAAACTAGTGCTGGCTAAGGTGAGGTGTCACTGTTTCATAGATCTCTCCATTCCTTACCTAGCATGCCTTCTTAGCTGCTACCTAATTCCTCCATTTCCTATTCTTGCTCACAGCCCCATGAACTTGATGGGCACAGGCCGCCATTCATCATCCTCTCTCTCCTCACATGCATCTAGTGAAGCAGGAAACATGATGATGATGGGTGACAACTCTATGGGTGAAGCTCCTGAAGACCTCTACCACCACATGCAGGTACCTGAGCTATGCAAGAATGAGCAGGGTACCACAGAGGACTCATCTTTCCAGAGCCTGGTCTGATGGCTGGAAACTCAAAATTTCTAGTTTCTGGATTCAGAACACACATCTCCATAGCTAGCAAGGCAGTCTTCTTTTCTATATACCACCCCAAGTCTTAATTCCCATGCCTTATTTTGCAAGCAGAAATCTAGCTTCGGACCTAGCTGCTGTTATGGGTTGCATGGTAAAGATCTTCTGCCAAATTAGCTCCTGTTTAGCAATCCTGATAGATAAGTCCTTCTTTCTTCTCCATTTTCAGCACAATAGAGCCAGTGCAATGGTCTTGCTCCACGTGGGTGGTGTGGGTAGTCCTTAGTGCATGCCATCAGCCCAGCCTCCAGCAGGGTCCAGAATAAAGGATCCGTCACTTGGCCTGGGTCCTCAGGGACATGAGTGCATAAGCCATGGGTGCGTAAGCTAGCTTTCTCCGTCTCTACCAGCTTTACAATGACCTCTCAGACCTACTCATCTCTCTTCCTTTGCAGCTTGCATATCACAACCCTAGGTACCAGGGCTCAGTCACCAACGTCTCTGTTCTGTCCTCGTCCCAGGCAAGCCCTTCTTCCTCCAGCCTGAGTTCTACGCATTCAGCACCATCCCAGATGATCACCTCTGCCCCTTCTAGCACCCGAGGTAAGGATGACAGGATGCTGCTTGCTGAAGGAGAATACAAAGTTTCATGAACTCTATTTGTCTTCCTTTCTCTGTCCTTATATCTTGGAGAGTGTCCTTATTGTCACCAAGAGACACTGAATTCCTTTTATAGATTGATAAAGAAGGGTTTGAAGTTAGAGAAAAGAACAGGGCAGGCAAGCTGGAATTCTCCCCAGTAGCCTGGAGAGAGAGATGGAAGAGGGAAAGAGGGAGTTAAACTCTTCTGCTTTAGAAGTCAAGAGAGCAGGAAGGTTCAGCAATATAAATCTACAAGAAGCTGCAGTAAGGAATGGAAATCTTTGGGGAAGATTGGGAACAGAATGGGCACTCCCAGAGTGTTGGGACAAGCAGGTTTAGAATTGGGTAGATGTCCAGAAAAGGGAAATGGAGAGAGGAGACAGAGACAGGGGAGGGGAGAGGGAGGTTTTTAACTGAATGAAAAGTGACAAGGATGTGTTGGAGGACAGGAAAGGACTGGGCAGCTGATGCCTTTGTGATTTGGGGAGGGGGTATTTTGGGTGGTGGTTGTTGTTGTTGTTGTTGTTGTTGTTGTTGTTGTTTGAGATAAATTCTCACTATGTAGCCACTACCTGGTGTGGAACTCAATGTGTAGACCAGGATTACTGGAAATCACAGAGACTGACCTGCCTCTGCCTCCCAAATGCTGGGATTAAAGGTGTGCCACAATGCTTGGCTCCTTGTGCAGTTTTTATTGATAGGGTACAGAATCAGCTTCCTAAGGGAATGTCCTAGGCCTTGAGTGTACAAGCAGTGCTCCACCTTTTAGACCCACTAAGGAGGAAATATCTAAGTTTGGCTTAGCCTTGTGGCTAGCTCAGAGTTGTTCTGGGCAGCCTGGATTTAGGGCACACCTAAGATAGAGGAGAACACTGCCTGCATTTACTGTTGTCAGTTTTACCTTCTAGATTTTTTTTAGGTTTTTGTTTTGTTTTTTTAAGATTTATTTATTTTATGCATGTGAGTACACCATAGCTTCTCTTCAGACACACCAGAAGAGGGCATCAGATCCCATTACAGATGGTTGTAAGCCACCATGTGGCTGCTGGGAATTGAACTCAGGACCTCTGGAAGAGCAATCAGTGCTCTTAACCGCTGAGCCATCACTCCAGCCCACCTTCTAGATTTCTTAGGCCAGTAATGAATAAACAGCATATAGTGCTGTCAATTTACCTTTTGGTTTTGTATAGGGCCAGTTTTGGAGCCCTTGTTACTGATTTAGGTCTAACATTAGATACAACCAGCTAGTGGATCTTCATCACTTACTAAAGGGCCAGTATTGTTTATTTTTAATACAGCCATGAAGGCCAGCAAACAAGAACAAACAGTGGTCTGTTCATTCATTAATATCTCTTTGTTACCAGTGAGGGGAAAAGCTTCCTCGGATAAGGTCTAGAGTGCAATCATCCTCCTCACTCCGAGATCATAAGATCATTGTCCTTCATTGTCCTTCCTTGACATACCCATTGACACCCTGTGCTGCAGTTCCTGTAACTGGAAATCTGTGAGACCAGTGGCCTGCAAAGTACAGTCTAATTCTTGTAAGTCCATGGCTCCCCCTGGTGGTCACAAGGCAGATTAAGCCTGTGAAATAGATTTGTAATCCAGTGGCACTAGGACCCAGCTTGCCTAAGGATTTTTGGAGTGCACCTGAAGCAGTTCAAAAGTCATATGAATGGACAAGCCCTAATGGTATTTAAATGTCTTAACATTAACATCACCCTTGTCCAGCTAAAGGACTGACTGCCTAGGGCAGAGACAAGTGAGTCAGCTGAATTGAAGAAAATTAATGTACACTATTCCTTTGTTTTAACACAAGAGGAGCACAACTGGAATGTAAGTCCTCAGCCAAGCGAAGACCTTCAGGAGGATGTTCCTCCATCACAGCCCCAGCACGGATCAAAGCAGCACATATGGATGCACAGTTGGTATCATGAGACATGTTTTGACTGACCTGATGTCAAAGTGATGTTTCTTTTTTTTTTCCTTTTTGGATAGTCACATCCAGAGATTGTCCAGAGGGCTCAGTCTCTCTCTCAGCTGGGAAGGCAGAGACAAATCAATGGGGTTTGGAGCTTTTTCTCCCCTTTTTTTCTTTATTTATGCGTCTTCTTTAGCTTGCCTAAAAGCACAAATTTAAAAAAATAAAAAGGAATATGAATATCAATGAAGCCACAAAACAAGAAGTTTATTTTTTTTTAATAACCATACTTTATACATTCCCTTATCAGTGAAGGCCATTGTAAAAGGTAAGTCCTAAAGCCTGCCCAGAGGTTCTCTCAGGACAGCAACAGAAAAAGTAACAAAAATAACTGGAAAAACTTGCTGGTATTTACACAGACTTTTTAGACTACAATGGATGCAAGGATTTATCAAGGACTCCTGCAGTGAACCCGCAGTGAAACCTGGGTTTGCTTTGCTTGGATTTTTTTTTTTTTTTACAGTGCTTGCACCACAGGCTCAGGAGAGCCCAGAGGACGGTGGGTTTCAGGGACTCAGAGCCTGCCTAGGATCTGCAGAGACACCTCTCAGCTGAAGCCAGTGGGCTAGTCTCCACTGCCCAACTTCTCAGAGCTGAATCAGCCAGAAGCATTGGGGTCCAGATGACTTTGCCATTTAGGGACTGGTGGATAGGCTGTTGTCTGATTCAATAAAGTGTGTATTTTCAGAACTGTTCATGTTACCCTATCACAGAAAAGCTAGCACATTATCTTACTGCTTCTATAGAAAGTTCAGTGCTCTGATAGCACTTCAGCCAGGGTCACTGCAGTGTCTTCATAGAAAAGGTCATGAAGCTGAGAGGTGGAAGCACACACCCTTGATCCCAGCACTCAGGAGGCAGACGCAGGCAGATGTCAAGTTTGAGGCCAGCCTGGTCTACAGGTCGGAGTTTCAGGACAGCAAGAGCTGTTACACAGAGAAACCCTGCCTTGAGAAAACCAACCAACACCAACAACAACAACAACAACAACAAAAGAGCTTGGGTCTAAGTCCTTTAATTTCTTGATTAGTTTCATGCCTATCAAGGGAACTAGGCAAGTATCAAACCTACCTGTGTGCAGGGACCTGGGCTTCCAGCTAGACTGGCTTTAAGAGGTGCAATAGGTCCGACAGGTAGGCAGAATCATGGTTCTGGGAACCTACCATCTGGAAGGGATATGCCAAAAAGGAAGCCAGCAAAAAATAGAGCCACTGGTGTTTGAAGAAGGTAAGTGTGTGTAGACCCAGTATGTCAAGTCAGAACGTTGTAATTGTTATTCCAAGTGTCTTTTGTCTTTGTGTTATGGCTCTGTCATAAGCTGGCCTTGACTCCTACCAGGGTCCTCTAGAAGAAGCTAGTGTCCAGGCCACACCTCTGCCCTGAGAGCACAAGGTTCAGAAACCCCAAGAACTCTGCACCAGGCTTCAACTCTCCCTACCCTCTTCCTCTGGGTATGGTGGTAGCCTCTGTCAACCAAGATACCAGATACAATCTTCCGCCATCTAGCCACTAGACATGCTTCACTCCTCTCGTGTTTTGCTGAGTTAGTTCACTCTAATTGGTAGGGACACCTATCCTGGTCCTAAGGATTCGTGACCACTGACTGAGCCTTCCATCTGTGGTTTGTCATCTGTTCGTGATTGTTCTCACTTGGTTACAGGCTCTCCCTCTCTGCCAGATAAGTACCGACATGCCCGGGAAATGATGTTGCTGTTGCCTACACATCGGGACCGCCCAAGCAGTGCCATGTATCCAGCAGCCATCCTAGAGAATGGACAGGTAGCAGACCTAGCCTGACTAACCGTCCTCTGCTACAAGTGTGTTGGCTTGGGCTCCTTCATTGCATTTGCTAAACCTTTGCACAGTCTTGCATGCCTTCCTCATTCTTCTGTACGAAGGTTTGAGTAGGACAGTGAATCTGACAGTGCAGGTATGAGGCAACAGGGTTGAGACTAGACATGCTTGGGTATCTATCTAAACCTCTGGCCAGCTTGCTGGACTGCTCATTCCCCGTTCCTCTGGCATAAGAAGTTGGCTTTTATAATATCTTGAGAAAGCTGTAGTGAACTTAGGTATGACACTGTCTGTGTGTCTTGCAAGGGTTGACCTTCAAACTTAGTTCTCTAGACACCCTGCTTGGACCACCAGCAAGTAACACTTGACCCTATGCAGTTTGCCCCTACCTTTCTATTCCAAGCCCATAACTGTCCTAGGCCCAATGTGCCAGGAGTTTCTCTGTGGCACCTCACTGCCAGCAGAGGTCAGATCTGATGGGAGGAGCTGCTCAGCAGAGCAGTGGGACCTGCCAGACTCCAGGTTTGGGTGCACCTGGATGTGGGTGGGGCTCTCCAAGAGTTAAGACCTGTCAGTGTTCATGAGGCAGACAGGGTCTTTAAACCTTTCTGTCAGTGGTCTCCCTGGCAAACAGAAAGATGTGATAGTAAAACAATGGAAAGAAGGCACCTATGTCCGGCACAAGACAACCAGGCTGGTGTCTCAAGTATCCGTGGAAGTGCTCGGATCCAAGCATACCTGGGCTGTTGAAACAGACTTCCTAGAGCTGGTGTGGAGCTCTTGGCACATCTCAGCATGGGCCCTCTTACTGCTTTCATATCCTCATGTGAGCTTAGACCGTCCTGCCTCCTGTAGTCCATAACACTGCCTCCCACAATGTAGCTGGCTGTTTTCACACTCTGATATTTTTCTCCTTCCCTCAGCCACCAAACTTCCAGCGGGCCCTGTTCCAGCAAGTAGTTGGAGCCTGTAAACCCTGCAGTGACCCCAATCTGTCTATGGCTGAAAAAGGTACTTTCCTCACCCTAGGAACTCTCATGTTTGTCCCATCTCAAGTGTCTGACTCTTGTTCCTGAGTTACCTACTGTCCAGTTGTGAGCCACAACACAATGCCCAGATCTGTCTACCTAGACAAGTGCTAACCAGTTCCTCAGTTCACTGTTTAGACCACACCTGGCATGGATCCTGTTTGTCTATCTGTATCTCTCCCTCTCTCTAGGGCCACCCTCATAAAGGCCCAACTGCCATCTGCCTTGAGTTATTCATTGTAACTCAGGCTGCTGTGGGCATCTACTCTCCTAGGTTCTTCCTAATGGCTTCTAGAATTTAGTATGCCTAATGGTCCCTTTGGGGCTTCAGAAACTCCTTGGAAGTAGGAATGGAGTGTGGCCAATGAAAGCCCCAAAAGAATGGAAAAGATAGACTACAGTGAATTTTCCAAAAGTAAGTTCCCACATGGAAAGCTCTGGATACTTCAGTGAAGTCCAGTCTTCCTTAGCCACTCTGGCCAGTGACTACTGGTTCCATCTGGACAACACCACACAATTGGGAAACTCTCCCTAAAACTGCAGCTGTTTAGATGCTGACATATTACCTTGTACTCCTCAAGCTGACATAAGAACCAGCATCTAACTCTATGACCTTGAGCTGAAGCCCCAGACACCTGAATTAGATTTAGCACAGCAGTACCTAAATGGAGACCAGGCTGAGCTTGTCTGCCAACTAGAGCCTGGTCCTATAGTTCTCTCCTCTCCTCCATCTGTTGTGCTCGGTGCATATTCACTTCCCAGCAGTCTAGTGTGTTGTCCCTTAGTACCTCAGACCCTGTCCCTTCATACTGTTGTCATTGCACCTGCTCACCAAGTGCTATCTGCTGTCCCTGCTGCCATTGCTTCCTCTCTTGATTATCATAGAGGACAAAGTCTGTGTCCTTTTTAAGGGGTCAAACACTGGGTCCAAATCCTCGGTTCCTAGTGAGCATTAGTGCCAGATGCTCAGCCACAAAGAGCCTACTGAAGATGCCTTCCTAACCTCAAGGCTGCACATCCCAAGAAAGTGGCTTCTTGGATTCCTGCACCAATGACCCAAAAACAACGGGCCTTTTTGGCCTACGAGGCCAGAATCCACAATGGGTTTTCTTCACCTAAGATGCAGCTCAATCTCAAAACTAGTCAAGAGTCACACAGCTCAGAGCTCAAATGAGTATTGGTGGTCAGACCAAGATGCTACTTCAGCTGGACACAGAAGAGTTTCAGGCCTCAAGCCATACTGCAGCAAGGAGCTGGACATGGCCACCATAGGTGTATAAGGGAAGGACAGGTGTCTCCAAACAAAAGCTGAACCCAGAGCTACCATATCCAAACCACAAGGTCAGCACTTAGTGTTAATAATTAGACAATTTCCCATTGGTAATACCTAGGCCAGAATAACTCCTGGGTCCCTATCCTAGGTCCCCTTAGAAACCTACCTCTCACCTGTAGGTTTTTTCTTTGCGGGTCACTCCCAGACAAGACAAGTCTGCCCTCTGGCCAGGTACTGGGCACTAGGAACTTCAGGCCAATGCTGTAGACCTGCTAATGCTGACATATGACAGGGCACCATGGGGTTTACTCTCCTACTTGGATAAATCATTCTCTTGGCCACTCTACATGGTAAAGGTCCACACTGGCCTCACTGCAGATTTATGGCTTCTGGTTGACATGGAATGACTCACTCAGACACCATCTTAAATACACCCTTCTGTCATTCTTCCCACAGTGTTCTTGACCTAAGTTCTTTTGGACCCTTGGGGTAAACTTTTGCAGCTTCCACAGTTCTTTCAGGAGTTAGGGACACATCTGCGGTCAGATTGTCAGAACCTTTTGGAGAAGCTTCTCAGAATCATCTCTAAGCTAATGCTTCCCTGAGATCTGTGGCTTTCATTTTAGATGTCATCCCTTGTTTGGGGGGAAGAGAGAGCTTAGGTGCTCAGAACCAAGAAGCTCTTGTTGTATCCTAGATGACCTGGAAGAGAGAGTGCCTGTTCTTGGGCTCAGGCTTTCTGAGGAAGCCATCTGATGCTTAGCAGATTCAAAATTCTTTCTTGCAAGTAACAGCTCAGTGGCTACTCATCAGATTCAGATGCCCTCCTTTCTGCTATTCGCTATCAATACATCATGAGCTTAAGCAGTTCTTATAACCGAAGTTTTACCTATGCTGTGCTGCAAGCACATGCTAGTCCCTGAGCAAAGAGAAGGAAAATTACATCATCCATGGAATACCATGGGCCCAGCACTTAGAACCATATCCTACTCAAAGAACAGACTCCAGCTCTTTCTTGAGGCTCCCAGCTTCTATTAGACCTTGGAATTCGCCATTGAATGTCTGGGCCAAGAAAGCCCAAACTTTGGATATCTTAAGCTCCCTCTAGGTACCACTGCCTTAAAATAGTGCCCGTACCAGACACCTGGACTATGTAGGCTGCCCTTCCAAAAACCTCCATCAGAGCAAAGCTTCTGAACAGAAGCTAGCATCTTCTTGCTAGCATTTGCTCTCCAGAAAGAACCAATTAAACGTGTTCTACATTTCTTTTGCTGCAGAGTGGCCAAACCCCAAAATCACAGAATCTTTCCACTGCTCCTCTTCTCTCTCCTGTTATAAAGATCTGTCACTCAACTGTAGCCAAGAGCCAGTACTGAGGCCCTGGACTGCTTTGTCTGGGGCCTACTCTGCTCTGCATCCCAGGACTCCATCCTAATTGTCACCAAGGACTGTGCAAGAGCCTTGCTCTGACTCTAACTTGAGAGGAACACTTTGTCCTGTGCTCTCTGTGTGATCTTCTTAGCTCACATGCTCTCCTTCCTGTGGCCTTCTGGTTTTTCTTCTCCTGACAGATCCCAGAGACTGCAGGTATTTAGTGTTTAGTTTTTATTACACTTTCTCTCAGTTTGCCCTCGTAGGCATCTTCAACCTCTGGCCAGTCATCTCTCTTTGCCTTGCTTGATCAATTTTCACCTATAGGGCCTGATGTGCCACTTGTGTGCTGGCTACAGAGCACACCTCCAAGTGGGAAGTTCAAGAAGTAACCTCCATTCACCCCATCTCTTTCCACCCTTCAGCGGTGCCAGCAGCCCCCAGCAGCTGGAGCCTGGATAGCGGAGCCCAAGAGGCCCAGCCCTTCCTGTCTTCCCTCATGGGGCACATCATGGTCCCCCCAGTGCCTCCCCGAAGCCTGCTGCATGGTAAGCGGGTCCCCCAAATAGTTTCTGGTCTCCAACTCTGAGCAAGGGCTAGATCAGTAGCTATCTAGACCATCTCAGCCAAGGAAAAAGCATCCACAGCGCAGAGAGGAGACGGCTGAATATTGAGGCCAATAAGATTTCTGAGTCTTAACAAGCTAGCCCAGTAAGGCCGTCCCACCTAGGGAGGCTGAAGACAACAAAATCAACTATGCCAGATACACCACTCACCAGCCTGCCATCAACCAGCCAGCGGACTAGAACTTCTCCTGCCTGGGGCCTGCTGTTCATGGGCTCTGAAGCACTCAACTTTCCTGGCCTCCTATGTGAAATGTGATTATTTTACCCCAGCAACCTGTATTTTGCAGACTGTCAGTATAAAGAAAGGTTTTCTGTGGCCTTCAATGCTGAGATGTCCTCAGGAGACTTTTCCACACCTGCCCAGTGCCTAGCAAGGCGATGCTGCTGTGCAGCCTTTGCAAAGGTCCCCAGCTGAGCTCTGGTTCTATTCCCTTTACAGGTCATTACTCCCTGCACTTTGATGCCTTCCACCACCCTCTGGGTGATACCCCCCCGGCCCTCCCTGCCCGGACGCTGCGCAAGGTAATGTACTGAAGCAACTGTCCCACCGCCTCATCTGCTGTAGAATCACCCCTGGGGCCTACAAGAGGAACCTGAACCCTCCCCTGCTTCTCTGTCCTGAGAGCCACACTAGAGCTGTGGGTGACCTGTGCGTCCTGCAACAAATATCATGAGGACAGGGAGACCAGAGGGTCTTATGGACAACCCATGGCAACAAAAGTATGTGCGTAGTGAGCACTTGAGAAACTTGGGGGCTCTCTGCCAATAACAGGCTCTTATCACACTGTAGTCCAGTAGCTAAATAAATGTCCCTGTGGTGGGTTAGAATTTATAAAACTAGTGTCAACCAGAAATGAGAAATATCAGGCACTAGAGTTTTATGAAAATTTCAATACGTAAAATCCTGTTAGCTTAATTTTTCTGAAAATGGGAAAAGATAGCGTCTGTGACCAATTTTAGCAACAGAATAGCATTCATCTAATCTATGGCACACCAGGGTTCCTTCTGCCTGATGGCCCAGCCCTTCTGTCAGTAACTCAGACCACACTTTACCTGGGACTTAGCCCCAGGTACATCAATGCCCAGCAGCCAGGGCAGGGGCATTTATTGGCCCTCAGAAATAATAGTGATTCTGGGGCTCCACTAGCTTGCTTTCATGGGGGGAGATACCTAGGGGTCATTGCTGAAGAAACAGACATGAAGCTGATGAGACTTTAAAATTCATTGATAAGCAGACTCTTGGTCTCCACATGGCAGGCCAGTCCACCTGTCTAGAGAGGGGTTCTAACTTACCCACCCTTTCCTTCGCACAGTCTCCTCTCCACCCCATCCCAGCCTCCCCTACAAGCCCCCAATCGGGCCTGGATGGCAGCAACTCCACGCTGTCTGGCAGTGCCAGTAGCGGTGTATCCTCCTTAAGTGAGAGTAACTTTGGGCATTCCTCAGAGGCCCCACCTCGAACAGACACCATGGACTCCATGCCAAGCCAGGCCTGGAATGGCGATGAAGACCTTGAGCCACCTTACCTCCCTGTCCACTACAGCCTCTCTGAGTCCGCTGTCCTTGACTCCATCAAGTCCCAGCCATGCAGGAGCCACTCAGCCCCAGGGTGTGTCATCCCTCAGGACCCCATGGACCCACCTGCGCTGCCACCCAAGCCCTATCACCCCCGCCTGCCAGCCCTAGAGCACGATGAGGGTGTGCTACTTCGGGAGGAGGCTGAGAGGCCAAGGGGCCTGCACCGCAAGGCCTCACTGCCTCCTGGGAGTGCCAAGGAGGAGCAGGCCCGAGTGGCCTGGGAGCACGGCCGAGGGGAACAGTGAGGAGCAGAGAGGCAGCTGCACCACCACTGTCCATGAGCAGCTTGCCCAGGCACTCCAGGTCTGAAAAGCAAGTCCCTCCCAGGGAGCTAGAGGCTTGGCACTCAGGAGAAAACCACCAGAGTCTCTGTTCTACTGCCGTGAACTCATGTTTGCCATGTTCAGAGGCCACAGCAGCATGAAGGGTTGTGGCTTCTTTCATTTTTCTTTTTGTTTCCATTTTTCTGGGTTTTTCTTTATGCAGTAGTTGCTTTCTTCCTCCTGCAGTTCCAGACCACATGGAGCTATATGGAAATATTGCACAGACATAATTCCTTTGCAGCATTGCAGAGTCCAGGAATAGGAGCCCAGGCCCTCCCTCCAGGGTAGAGATTTGAAGAATGGAAATTGCACTAGGGGCCTCTTCCTTTGCTGTATGGACAAACATTGATTGCATTCAGGGATTGCAAGGACCACGTGGACTACATGCAACAGGTCGACAAAGGGGCCACAAGCTGTTTTGCACACATGCTTGCCCACCTGCCCACTCTTCCATCTAGGAGTGTGCAACTGAGGGGCTGGTCAGGCACATGGCTGGCCTAACTGCATGCCTAGAGCATACGGCCAGGCTTCCATGGGCCAGGCTTGTCTCTCATCCCACTTGGACGTCAGTCATCACTTTTATTTCGGACCTTTTGCTCCTTTCCACTCAAAACACTTCATGATCTGCAGAAGCCTCCCTGGCTCGAATGGACTGGAAAAGGTTATCTCTTATGTCCTGGGGCTTGACTGAAATGAATCGAGAAGGGCTTTCACTCCTGCAGGGAGTTAGGCCCCTTCCCTTGTATTAGGAAGAGCTGGTATAAGAGTGAGGCTGGAGTGTGGCAGGAGCCAGAAAACCTTTTTGCTTTCACAGGTGGCCCCAAATGCCTGCCATTTAGAGCCTGAATCAGGGATTTTCAGCACTACCTCTGAGCCTTGGGGTTGGCTGCCCAGCCTGGCTTCCAGGCCCTGAGGATGTGTGGTCAGGTTCAGCAAGCTCCTGGGTTTAAAAATATATAAGTAAGTAAATGGTGGGAGGGAACTTCTCCTTTTGGAGGCAGAGAGCCACACAGGTAGAAGTGTTATCTTCCAAGCAGCGGAGTACTGAGCCCTCTGCTCCAAACCCATAGGCACCACCCACCACTCAGGGTTCAGGACAGGCAGAAGGGCAGTTTTTCAAACCTCCCCAGTCTGTTAGGCAGGGCACAGTGGTGACTTTATAGGAAATTCTTTCATGTCAGGGCACTGACTTTACTCTTGGTATTATGGTGGGGGTATGGTAGTATTTCACCAGGGTGCTTCTAAGTTACTTTTTAAAATAACTTGTCTTGAGGCAGTTGTTTTCCTTTTATTTGCTTACATTCACATTAATGATGGCCATAAAACTGCCTTCTCCTTGATGAGCAGGTATGTTGCTCTCCTGTTCCCTTTAACTTGTTGGCCTTCTGGCCTGCTGTGGCCAAATTCTGGCCCCTAGCTGCTCATCCCTTCTCCACAGTTCTTTCCAAACAGAAAAACCAATGGTCACAGTGTTTTTCTCTTATAAACAAGTTTAATAGAACTGCCAGCAAATAACCTATGGAAAAAGAAAGAAGGCCCATTTCCGCTCAAGTATGTTGGGGCCCAGGTACCAACAGTATAGGGCTTTCTGATACCCTCAGGATCATTCAGGCAGAGTAGAGCAGAGACCGTTGAGGATATAGGCCAATCCAATAGCCCCAGCTTCAAGGGCACACACACCTGTTCCTGAGCCCAGACTCACTGGTAAGCTTGTCTCTGGACAGTCTGGGTTCACAGGTATGAGGGTCAAGGTCTAGCTTTGAATGTGATTCTTAGGTAGGGCAGCTTTAGGTTTCCAGGCATGTCTGAACCTCAGTCCACAGAGGCAGCAAGTCACCACATGCAGATATCTCCCTTCTCCACTTTATGGCACAGGAGGTAGGGAGGGGAATGTAGGTTAAGTTCCTCGGCCTTGCTTTATGCAAGGTGAAATATATTTGTGTTGCTCCTCTCCATTTTCCTGAACTGGATAAAATGGACCTATTCTGAATACTTTTTATTGAAAAAAACCAGCCAGTGTGAGGGAAATGGGAGGCCAGAGATCAGAATCCTTTGAAAAGATTGTGAAATACTGATTTTCATTCTTTAAAGCGTATTTGTAAATACTTATTTGAATGCTGTGTATTTGTACAGGAATTTGAGCAAAAAATGTATAGAGTGTGTCTAATTGGTAATAAGCCCTATAAATGTGTTTTTAACCTCTGGCATTCTGTGCTTATTTAAAACAAAACTTCTAACCATTTCTTTTGTGTATTCATGTCTAAAGAAAAACTGACTTAAAATGATCTTACCTGTACCAGAAAAGTTACAGAAAAAAATTTGTGCCAGTGTCCCAAGAGGCATTTTACTGTATATATTGTGGTAGCATGTTATAAATCCAACAAGAAATGTGACTTTTAGATGTAAATATCTGGCAACTGACTCCCCCCATCCCTTGACTGCTGTGATGTGAATTAAAGATGAATACCTGATATTGATCCACTGATTTCACTGAATGGGAGCATAAGTGCCCCTCTCAAATCCTGGTCGCCGGGCTCCAAGCCCTTTTAGCTCCAGATACCTTTCTGCACTTAGTAGGCCGCTCTCCGTATTCCGCCTTCCAGGGCGAGTGGCCAAAGCCCTTGCACTTAGTTAGCATATTAGGGCTTTCCAGGCGGTAACGTCTCCAGTTCCCATCCGCGGGTCTCCCAAGAATGGACAACAAAACCTCCCAAAATCCCATGGTCTCCATTGGGAAGCTTGACCAACACCTCTGCTCGCAGCCTTGCCGCGAGGTCCTCAGAGGTCCAGGACAGCAGCCGACTAGGCAGACCTAGAGCCTTTCGTTTATGAGGTCCTACAGATAGTCCCAGGATAAAGCGGGGTCTAGGCAGCCGGCGAATGAAAGTGGACGCTCCAAGATTGGTTCTCCAATCCACGTGGTAGTTCAAAACAAGAAACTGCTGATCCTTGCTCGTGCCTCCTAACCTGCTGGCTTTGAGATGACGCCAGAAATCCTGCTCTGCGAGTCCGGGGCTCGGGAGGAGAGTGGGTGTGGAGCCAAGACAGTGTATTCGGGTCAACAGAGAGGGTTTCGCGTAAAGCAGTCCAAAGCAGCTGCCCTTGCCCAATATGGCGGCCCGTGCACCTTCCGCCCAGCCGCTTCCTATGGACCGCCCAGGCTCAATCAGCAACCGACAACTGTCTAGGTCCCAGGCAACAGCAGCCAATGAGGAAGAGTAGCGTGGAGCCGAGGGTCTGGGCTCCTGGGCACGTGGACCAATAACGATGCAGCATATGGGTGGGCGCGGGGACCGCACGCCAATGGGAAGCTCTGGTTTGTGTTCCAGCCCACTAGGCGGAGCACCTCGCCGGGTGCGGTTCATTCGCGCGGCGGCGGCGGTGGTGGACACGGCCGAGGAGGATGTGGGCTACGCGCGGGCTGGCGGTAGCGCTGGCCCTGAGCGTGCTGCCTGACAGCCAGGCGCTGCGGCCAGGGGACTGCGAAGGTGCGGGGGCCTGGTGGGGGCGGCCTGGCGGCGCTAAACCCAACAAAACCGAGAGGGTGGGGGCGACGGCCGGTCCTGGGGGGTCCACTGGAGAAAGGGCCTCAGAGTTATTTCCCGGGCCTAGAAACGTTGACCCACTTAAGGGAACGCGTCGGTTCAGTCGCGTTGAAAACTTGGCCGGAAGCCCACATCGCGGGAGTTTTTGTCCTTTCCCATCACTTTAGAGATTACAGGAAGGGATCCTGTGGGCCGAAAACGTCTCGGGGTTACTAAGCTGCACTTAGGGGTTCGATGTATTTGGAATGAGGAGCACTTTGACCATTTGCTTCAGCCTTCAGTCTGTCCCTTATGAGGTCACAGTGAGTTCCCTCAAGGACACGTGTCCACTCTCGGCTTAAATTTGAAAAGAGCAGAAAGGGTTGTGTGTGGGTCACTTGGGTAATGTTCATTCCCGGCATGCACTGGGTACGAGGACCCCAGCAACCTAAGGGTTCTGTGCACTCACTTGTGAGTACCTGAGGGGAAAAAAACATTTTAATCCCTTCTATCAAAACTGCTAACAGAGTTTCTTCCTGGAGAAATGGAGACTAATAATTACTTAACATCTCCCTCTTTTCCAGTTTGTATTTCTTATCTGGGAAGGTTTTACCAGGACCTCAAAGACAGAGGTGTCACATTTTCACCAGCCACTATTGAAGAAGAACTTATAAAGTTCTGCCGTGAAGCAAGAGGCAAAGAAAATCGGTTGGTAAGTAGCTGGTGACCCACCCAGGCTGTCCCTGGCTCGTGTGTGCTGCCTACTTCATGATGGGACATGTGTATAAAGTAATGTGAAGCTTAAGCGTTTATCCTGTACTTATTAAGCATCTACTATAAGCTGAATATTGGTAATGCCAGGAGAGAAAAATGGCAGGCAAATGCAACGCATACATGGCATGTGCCGTGAAGAAAATAAGCTAGGATAGTCTGGTGGGTAGGTGGGTGGGAACTATTAGAGAAAGTAGTCCTAGGTATCTCTGAGGAAGGGGATCAGTGAAAGTGGGGCGAGCACATCCAGGCAACGTGAGTGCCCAAAGGCCAGAAAGAATTTGGTGTGACTGGAATTAGAAGTAGTTGGCTAGGTGCCCCAAGATGGCCAGGGCTAAGTCAAGATCAAGAGCCCTGGTGAAGCATCAGCCTTTGTAGCTTTAATTTCCATGGTAGTCTCTCATTGAAACACTAATGGCTCCTACACTCATCTGGAAACTCTGCGACTGGGCATATATCAAGTGCCTAGGGCCTAGAACAGCTAGATCTGAGCAATACTAACAAACTGAAGCCTTGGCGAAGAACAGTTTTCAAGATGACCTAACAGTTGTTGTCTGGAACTGGAGAGTTGGTTATGAATGTGTACTGCTCTCGTGGAGGACCTGAGTTTAGTTCCCAGCATCCACCGCATCCTGTAAGACAGCTCCAGGGAATCTGATGCCTTCTGGCCTCCTGACACATGCTTTCTCTCATGTGTATAGTTTTTTAAGGCTTTTTTTTTTTTTTTTTTGCTACAGTGCTACTACATTGGAGCCACAGATGATGCTGCCACCAAGATCATCAATGAGGTATCAAAGCCCCTGGCCCACCATATCCCTGTGGAGAAGATCTGCGAGAAGCTGAAGAAGAAAGACAGCCAGATCTGCGAGCTAAAATACGGTGAGTGTGACCGGGACCATGTGCCTTCTGCCATCTCTGCATGCCCTTTCTGGGCTTAACTTTCTAGCCAGAAGAGTCAACAAAAGCGGGTTTGTAGCATAAAGGATGATACTCTGTGCTGCAGGGATCAGACTTCCACATTGAAGATGGGTGGAGGTCAGAGGGTGACTTGTTAGCATACTCGGAAGGATCAAGGATTGCCCAAAAGGCCATCTGATAGAAGAACAGTGCAGAAAGAGACTATAGATAGTGGTGGTGTACATAGGATGTCAAGTTAGACAGAGCCTGGGGGGAAGGGGAGATGGCTTTTGGGCTAAGTAAACTTGGGAGCATCAGAAGTTTTTGAGCAGAGAAGTATTGTGGGAACTTGAGTTCAACAGACTTGTCATGGCTGTGCTGTGATGGCTCTAAACCCCAAGCATGATAGTTACAGCATCACCATCCATGGCAGAGCCCATCTGGTTGCACATAATCCGAGTCTTGAGAAGAGCCAGGCCTCTCCCAGAAAGTTTAAACAATGACAGTGTGTTTACTGTACCTCGTGTCTGGGAACCTTGTGCTTGTGTGAATTTGATTTGGTATCCTGGTTGGCTCTGGTGTAGGTTTGTTTGGGTCACATGGGTTATAAGCATCTGACTCCTGTGCCTCGTGGGGAGACTGGGGATGTGTCTGCTCTGCCACCACCCTGGAGCTGTCATTTTGTGCTGACATGTGGGAAGTCCTTGGGGAACTGGAGCTATGTTCCTCCTCTGAACTATGTGGGCTGCCTGCACTGCGTGTCCTATTAGTGGCTACTGACCGCCTGAGGTGGCCTTCCTGGTGAAGAATGTCAGTTCGATCTTGGGTGCAGTATGCATTTGTCTCCTCTGCCGCAAGTAGGGCTGGTCATCCTAAGGAATGGTTTGGCGTGCAGCACGGTAGGGGCTGCAGCCTCTTCTACCCGGCCATTTACTATCCTGCTCTCCCTGCAGACAAGCAGATTGACCTGAGCACAGTGGACCTGAAGAAGCTCCGGGTGAAAGAGCTGAAGAAGATCCTGGACGACTGGGGGGAGATGTGCAAAGGCTGTGCAGAAAAGTCTGACTATATCCGCAAGATAAACGAACTGATGCCTAAATATGCCCCCAAGGCAGCCAGCGCACGAACTGATCTGTAGTCTGCCCAATTCTTGCTGCACCTGAGGGAAAAAGGCTGTTCATCTGTCTCTTCCCCAAACCACCATTTTGTAATTTATTTTTTAATCGGGCTCCTGACAATGAGATGTGAAGCCTGGAGCTTTCCTAATGATGATGTTGGCTCTTCAGTTCCCCCTCACCCCCATCCCCAAGTGGGGAGGAATTTACTTCCTTCTTTTGCTGGTTTACTCTAGGACTTCAAAGTTTGTCTGGGATTTTTTTATTAAAGAAAAAAAAATTGTCTTTGGAGAGTTGAGCTGGCACAGTATTCTGTCCTATAGATTACTGGTTTATCTTTGCAGTCTGGAAAGATCCCTCAGCCTGCCAGTGCTGAGGGTCCAGAACTCCCATAATAGGACTTAAGAGCTTGGGCAGCCAATGTGTTGTGGGTTTGGGCTTCTGGGTGTCTGATACTTCAGCCTGGTGAGGTTTAGAAATGACCCCTGACCCCCACCCCCATCCAATTCAGTAGCAGGGGCTGAAGACAGGCCTGTTCCTGGGTTTAGGTTAAGTCTGAAGTGCATTTACATTTGGCTCAACATATGCAGAACAAGCAGAGAGTTTTCTGCACTGAGTGCAGATAGTCAGAACTAGCGTTTCTTTACTCTGCCTGGTACTTAAGTTATTCATTGGGGTTCCAGTCTAGCATCAGAACAAGGCCTCTGGCTTACTTGGGTTTTGGCAAGTCTGGCAGGAATCAGTTTACAGAGAAGCAGTGTGAACTGGTTGCAGTTGAGGGCCTGAAAGAGTTGTGTGCAGTATGGTTTTCAGTTGCTCCCTTGCTGGCACTTGTGAATTGTGCCTCAGAGGGGACACTTTGCTCCTGCTGCCTCCAAAGATCATGTGAAAGGAGTGACTGCTAAGAAGTTATGTTTTCCAAATAGCTCATCTTAGCTCTCTTGTATAGTCCCCAAGTTCACCTTGCATCCATGAGGCCTTACTTCCTGCCATGAAGCCCTCTGCTGTTTCTTCCAAGTTTCTCCTGCTGATTGCTTTCTGCTTATGGGAGGAGGGAAGAGCTGGGTGCATTCGTCACCCTACAGATACATCAGTGGATCCAGCAACCATCTGTGGAGAACATAAACCCTAGCAGCTTTTGAGTACTCTTGCTGGTACTTCACCTCCTGAGTGTGGCCAGGATACTGGCCAGCAAGATATCAATACGGCAAGAAGTGATAACTAATGGCATTACCTGCTCTTTACCTTTGGCTCCGCAGCCCCATCTTTCCAGCCTCTTTCTTGTCTGCCCAGACACTACAGCAGAAATTGTACCCAGTGGCACCAAGATTCCTGTCTGTAGGTTGCAAATGCATTCTAGTTTCTGTACCTGGACCCAAGGAGGTCTCACCTGTGTATATAGTCTTCGTTTTTAGAGTCTTGTCAGGAAAGTGCCTGAAGAATCTGAATGCATAAAATACCTGGATGTGGGTCCTGGACAGGGTGTAGCGATCCTGTGTGTCTACTTTCAAGGATGCTACCTCTGGTCCCAGTCAGAAAACTCCATGAAAGGGAATAGAATTTCTTCAACCT
>JADRCH010000097.1:10458099-10644822 GCA_019843965.1 Rhynchomys soricoides | reverse complement strand
GTCCCAGTCAGAAAACTCCATGAAAGGGAATAGAATTTCTTCAACCTAGTGGCAGGTTTGAGTGGGATACACCACTTGGCTTCCGGCCAAGCAGTCACACCTGTTCCAGTAGGCGGGGCCCCAGTCCCCAAAAGATAGGCGGACTGGGAGTAGCAAGCCCTACAGCACAAAGCGAAAGTGCAGCTGCGGCCTGCCAGGCTCCAGAGGGAATCCACACACCACCCGGTAGCTAGGCTCCACCAGCCACGCAGCGGCGCCAGAGCTCGCAGTCGGCGGGCTCCTCTTTTGCCAAGATGTCACGTGGTACAGGGCCGCGGAGCCCGATGATAGGCGGCGAGCGAGACTCTCGTTCCGCCCACTTCAGTCACGTGGTACGGCCGGCGCAGCTTGATAACGCAGCTCCCAGCCCCTCGGCGCCGCTCCCGCCCCGCCCCGCCGCCGCCGCCGCGCCGAGTCCTTTTGTCCAAGATGGCGGCGCCGGGGGCGCTGCCTCCTGGGCCGCCGCCGCTGCCGCTCTGAGGGACCTGCGGGCCGCCCGCCCGCCAAGCCGGCGCAATGAAGCGGCAGAACGAGCGAGACTCCAGCCCGAGCGGGCGTGGCTCGTCATCGTCCGCCAAGCGGCCGCGGGAGCGCGAACGGGAGGCAGAGGCGGGCGGGCGGCGAGCAGCGCACAAGGCCTCCGGCGGCACCAAGCACCCGGTTCCAGCGCGGGCTCGTGACAAGCCCCGCGGCAGTGGCGGAGGCGGCGGGCATCGCGACGGGCGCGCTGCTGGGGATGCGAATCACCGAGCGAGCAGCGGGCGCTCCTCGGGCGCGCCCGGAGGCGGAGGACGCACCGGCAAGGCCTCCGGGGACCCGGGTGCTGGCGGCGCGTCGCCCCGCGCATCTCCACTCCCGCCGCCCCCGCCGCCCCCCGGGGCGGAACCTGCGGGTCCCGGTTCCACGTCGGCTCCGGAGTACAAGACGCTCCTCATCAGCAGCCTGAGCCCAGCGCTGCCGGCCGAGCACTTGGAGGACCGGCTCTTCCACCAGTTCAAGCGGTTCGGTGAGATCAGCCTGCGCCTGTCACACACACCGGAGCTGGGCCGCGTGGCCTATGTGAACTTCCGGCACCCACAGGACGCGCGTGAGGCCCGCCAGCACGCCCTGGCCCGTCAGCTGCTGCTCTACGACCGCCCGCTCAAGGTAGAGCCCGTGTACCTGCGCGGCGGCGGGAGCAGTCGGCGCAGTAGCAGCAGCAGCGCCGCTGCCTCCACGCCTCCCCCAGGACCTCCCACGCCCGCTGACCCTCTGGGCTATCTGCCGCTGCACGGTGGCTACCAGTACAAGCAGCGCTCGCTGTCTCCGGTAGCCGCCCCGCCCCTGCGGGAGCCCCGTGCGCGGCATGCCGCCGCAGCCTTCGCCCTGGATGCTGCTGCCGCGGCTGCCGTGGGACTGTCTCGGGAGCGAGCCCTGGACTATTACGGGCTGTATGACGACCGCGGGCGCCCGTACAGCTACCAGGCCGTGTGCGAGGAGGACCTGATGCCGGAGGATGATCAGAGAGCCACTCGAAATCTCTTCATCGGGAACCTGGACCACAGTGTATCTGAGGTGGAGCTTCGACGGGCCTTCGAGAAGTATGGCATCATCGAGGAGGTGGTCATCAAGAGGCCTGCCCGCGGCCAGGGTGGTGCCTATGCCTTCCTCAAGTTTCAGAACCTGGACATGGCACACAGGGCAAAGGTGGCTATGTCTGGCCGGGTAATTGGCAGAAACCCCATAAAGATAGGCTACGGCAAGGCTAACCCCACCACCCGCCTCTGGGTGGGTGGTCTTGGACCTAACACCTCGCTGGCGGCCCTGGCCAGAGAATTCGATCGCTTTGGGAGCATTCGGACCATCGATCACGTCAAAGGAGACAGCTTTGCCTACATCCAGTATGAGAGCCTGGACGCAGCCCAAGCTGCCTGTGCTAAAATGAGGGGCTTTCCCTTGGGTGGTCCAGATCGCAGGCTCCGGGTGGATTTTGCCAAAGCAGAGGAGACTCGCTATCCCCAGCAGTACCAGCCCTCACCTCTCCCTGTGCATTATGAGCTGCTTACTGACGGATATACCCGGCATCGAAACTTGGATGCTGACCTTAGGGTGCGGGATAGGACCCCTCCACACCTTCTGTATTCAGACCGAGACCGCACCTTTTTGGAAGGGGACTGGACCAGCCTCAGTAAAAGTTCGGACCGCAGAAACAGCCTCGAGGGCTATAGCCGCTCAGTGCGCAGCCGGAGTGGTGAGCGCTGGGGGGGGAGATGGGGACCGGAGCATAGCCAAGCCCTGGGAAGAGAGACGAAAGCGGAGGAGCCTTTCCAGTGACCGTGGGAGGACAACTCACTCCCCTTATGAGGAACGGAGCAGGACCAAGGGTGGGGGACAGCAGTCTGAGCGAGGCTCAGACCGCACCCCTGAGCGTAGCCGAAAGGAGAACCACTCCA
The DNA here is from genome assembly GCA_019843965.1 of Rhynchomys soricoides. Taxonomy (NCBI): domain Eukaryota; kingdom Metazoa; phylum Chordata; class Mammalia; order Rodentia; family Muridae; genus Rhynchomys; species Rhynchomys soricoides. Next base: position 10,642,351 of record JADRCH010000097.1, on the reverse strand, counting down.
GTGAAGGGACCAAGGAGTCAGGCAGCAACTCCCTCAGCAACAGCCGACATGGTGCTGAGGAGAGGAGCCACCATCACCACCACCATGAAACTCCAGACTCTTCCCATGGGAAAAAGACTAGAGAGAGTGAACGCAATCATCGGACCACTGAGGCAGAGCCCAAGACTCTTGAGGAGCCAAGACATGAGACCAAAAAGCTGAAGACTCTGTCAGAGTATGCCCAGACACTGCAGCTGGGTTGGACTGGGCTTCTAGTGTTGAAAAACAGCTGCTTCCCAACATCTATGCACATCCTTGAGGGGGACCAGGGCGTTCTCAGTGGTCTCCTCAAAGACCACACTTCTGGCAGCAAGCTGACCCAGCTAAAGATTGCCCAGCGTCTTCGACTGGATCAGCCCAAGCTGGATGAGGTCACCCGTCGCATCAAGCAGGGGAGCCCTAATGGCTATGCTGTGCTCCTAGCCATCCAGTCAACCCCCAGCGGGCCTGGCGCTGAGGGGATGCCCGTGGTGGAGCCAGGCCTACAGAGGCGGCTTCTCAGGAACCTAGTCTCCTACTTGAAACAGAAGCAGGCTGCAGGGGTGATCAGCTTGCCGGTGGGTGGGTCTAAGGGCAGAGACAGCACGGGCATGCTTTACGCCTTCCCGCCCTGCGACTTTTCACAGCAGTACCTCCAGTCAGCACTGCGGACACTGGGCAAGTTAGAGGAAGAACACATGGTGATAGTTATAGTAAGAGACACCGCCTAGCCCACACCTGTGTTTTCCAGCTGTGTTTGTGTCACAGAAGCAGTTATTTTAAAAACCTGCTCCTTCTCTACCTACCTTATCCCTTGGTTTGAATTCTCTGCTGGGTTTTTGTGGTTCATTTGGTGGCATCCTGTCTACTGCTAAAACTAAGTTCTTAGATTTGGGGGGAATTTTTGTTTCTTTTTTTATAAGAAAAAACTGTTATGTTTCCCGTGTATGAGATTCTGTCTGCTGTATTCTGTATTTTTTTTATATATATTTTATTTTTTTTTGACTAACTGTATGGAAAATTGTCAGTAAAGACTTGGTCAGAGGATGAATTTTAATCCTGCCAGAGTCCTGGTTTAATCAGGTTTTTTCGTAAAGAATGGAAGGCTTCACTCAGTGCATGCCGTATGTCATGTTCTTGGCACCACTGCTTCTAAAAGTTGTGCTGTGCTGGTCGTGCTCAGCTCTGTGCTGTCAGGGCCCTGCACACACCTGTCAATTTTAGCTGCTGGCCAGCAGGCTTACAGGGCATGGGCAGTTATACCAGCCCGAGCTGAACCCATTCAGAGGAAAAACCTGGGCCTAAGATCTGTGTCAACAGCTACGGGTAGTTTTGTTGTTTTCCCTGCCCTAGGTGTTTAGTTTGAACTATGGCTGTTAGACAAAGCACCCAGTTATAAAAGCCTGTTTGACAGAGGGTAGTTGTCAGTTGTGTAGTCTTGCATTTGGGGGAAGGAACAGTGCAATATTGATGCAAAGGGCCCTGTGCATGATCTGCCCAGGTTCCCTCTGGTTCCGTCTTTTAGTCTTACTGTAGTTTAGGGTCTCCCCTATCAGTCATCTGCCTGATTCTGGGGTCTTGGAGGTAAAATTTTGGCATGCAGGGTGAGAGGCAGCCAGACTTGTTAACTCTTCAATGTGCTTCCTTTGCTCTCAGGGCTGTGTCAGACCTCAAGCTGTGTGGCAAACAGGCCCCCAACTACAGTGCTCAGTCTGCAAGGGAGTCAGTGCCAGGAAGATGCCCTTGATGAGTGACATAGTGTTCCATGTTCTGACCCAGACATGAGGTAAGGAAATAGTACTCCTTTGTGAGAAAGAAGTCACAGTTGTGATGGAATAGAGCCCAAATCCACATCAACTTTGGTATGAAGGAAACAGATTGATGAGTCCTATGTCTGGGATGGGAAAGTGGCCTAAAGGATCTAGGCTCTACCTTTGTTGTCTTAGGTAGAAAGCCAGATCAGGCAACAGTTGTCAAAACAGATATCAGTCAGGCTTAGAATGTGGCAGCTTGGTAGTCCAAGTTAGTCAGGTTGAAAATGGAACCCTGTTTAGAGGTTCTGGCCAGGCTAGTGCTTAGGGTCTGGCCTACTCCCTGAGCCAGTACCTGTGACCCCTGGGCTCTGATAGATGGACCTTGACAGTTGTATGGAGTTCATGCCTGTCTACAAGGACAGAAATTTAAGAGACTGAACAAGAACGGAATTTCCACTCACTGGGCTTTGGCTGGTATTCTTGAGAAACTAAAGGTAGCTCTAAAGCAGTGTTTCTCAACCTGTGGGTCACAACCCATTTGACAAACCTCTATCCCCCCAAATATTTGCATTGCAATTCATAACAGTAGCAAAATTACAGTTGTGAAATATCAACAACATGATGTTATGGTGGGGGTTGCCACAACATCAGGAAGTGTATTAAAGGGTTACAGCATTAGGAAGGCTGAGAACCACTGCTATAGAGCATTAACATGAGTGTTAATCTACCTATGTGTACTTGAGCTGGGGCCACTTTCTCCAGGGCTTGGAGCAAGTCAGTCAACCTGCTATCCTAGACTACTTCAGTGCTTTGTCATACCAGCAGAAACGAGAGCTCGTCTTGATGGACTGCTGCAGTTTTTCTTATACATCCTGAACAATGTCACAGGACAGTTGTAGTACAGCTGGGTCCCTGTAACAAAACAGGTTTCATCCGTGTACCCTTCCCAGACAGAACCAGGTCACTTTATTAACCCCTCTTTGGAAAAGGGCACCGTTTGGCTCTGGTGATAACCTGTTTCTTGGTGAAGAACCATACCCCACTGTAACCTTCCTCCTTGGACCATCTTACCCACTTCCTTTTAGTCCTTAAGATGTAACAGATTCTGTGGCCTCTCAGCCAACCTTGCTAGCTCTAGAGGTGGGTCAGGTGGCCAAGGCCTTGTTTTATCATGACATTGTCTCCAGTGAGAAAGCTGACTGCAGGTACCCAGTGCCTGAGATGTTGCATCAAGGCAAAAAACATGAGCAGAAAACCCCTAATTGGTAGATTTCATAGCCTGAGTCTTAAGTGAGAACATGGAAGATGGATGTTTTCTTCTCGTCTCACGAGGCACATTCCCAAGGGAGTGTTGTCAAGTCAACCGAAATTGTGCTTTCCCATTAAATGTGCTCATCTCTGCCTTGGGAGGCCTGTGGGTGCTCCCAGGAGCTCTAGTGACAGTGCAGAGTTTTGACTATTTTCTCTTCAGCTGCATCCAGGACCAGCCACCGGGCTGCTTCTACTGGCTGGTGTCAGCTAACCATTTAATGCCATGGCATGAAGCAAATGAGGAGCTTGAGGCCTTGGCTTTCTTAAAGGACCAGGATGTACTTCTGCGGGACAGGCCACTTCAGTGTGACAGGTTGCCTTCTTGGTGTGGCAGGCTCTACCTACCCCTGGAGAGTTTTCACTGTCTTGTGTTGCTTGTTTACTTTATAACCAGTGCACCCTTCTCTCAGCCAAGGGAGAAGTGTTTCTGTAGCTATGTAATGCCTTTGTAACAGAAACGAAGCTACAATTTGGACAAAATCAGAGAGAAAATTAACATTTTGTATTTATTGTGGGAAGGAGAGAGGCAGGATGAGCAAAGCATGAGCCCCTGGTGCTTTGCCAGTTTTAGACCTTGTGAGTTTTTCTCCAAATCCAGCCTAACCAAGCCTCAAGTACCCCTCAACTTTTAGGACTGAAAAACTGTTCAAGTCCCCCCTAATCTCAGCCAAGGGGTGGCCAGAATGCTCCTTAAAGGTCCCATACATGGAGATAGAGATGTACTCCTCTACCCCCCACCCCTTCTGCCCCTTTGTTATCCTCACAAAGCCTTCAGCAACTTCAGGCCAGTGTCTGACAGACAGTGAGCCACTGTCTGTCCTGGGGGTTTGCTGTGGGGAAGGCTGTGTTCTCTCACTGTGGAGGGCTCTGCCTTCCTTACAGGTCCTCTGTGGTCTGGCCAGAACAGAGAGGAGGAAAGGGAAACCTCACTTTGGTAAAAGAAAACAAGGAAAGGCCATAAACAAAAGACAGACTTGTAGTTTATTTTGTATTTTTTTTTTTTTAAAATAAATACACTTTACATTAAAGAAAAAGACCTTTGATTTGTAATTTCCACATTGGGGAGAAAGGGAAGAAAAAAAAAAAAAAAAGACTTGAAAAACTGAATCACAAAGAGTGAATTTATCCCCTAAAGTTCTCAACGCCACAAAACCAGGGTCCACATGACTGACTGCTGCCTGGCCACCAAGGCAGGGAGTTAGGCATTTTCCCTAGTGCTCAGGCCATGCCTTCCGTTCCCGCTCTGGCACAAAGGAAAACAAATTAACTTGACAGCATATGAGGCAAAAAAACAGGTTAAAAAATCATATATTATATTTATAATAAAATATTCTTAATCCTTATCAATTTACGAAACCACGATTTTCCTCTTCATTTAAATACGTATGTAAAAATGCCTCTATATGTGTTCTTTAGACATCATTTTCTCCCAAAGAAAATGAAGCGCAGGGATAGGAGACTGGTGGATAAGTTTAGACCCTCGTTAGAAATACCTGGTGCTTTTTTTTTTCCTTTTTAAGTTTTATAAAAAACTATTTCTTGTTCTTTAAGTAAAGAACATTATACAAAGAAAATATATTGTGAAATACCCAGAGACATGTTTGTTTTTCCCTTGAGGAAAGCTATGTCCTTCTTAGGAGGAGGGGACACAAACTAGGGTCTAGTCCCTGTAGGGGTGTGTGTGTGTGTGTGTGTGTGTGTGTGTGTGTGTGTGTTATTCTTAGAAGGGCCCTCAGATTCCAGGGAGACTCTAAATCATAGTCCTCTGAATACAGGGCATACAGTTCCTTAACTGACAGCCCTGGGAGGCAGCAAAGGGCAGGTGTTCTGAATTCACTCAGTTTCTCTCGCCTGCCAAGATTCTCTTCCAAGTGGGAATGGCACATCACTCATTCAGAGATAAGATGATGTCATCTTCCAAATCAGAGTTGTCCGAGCTGTCTGCTGAAAGGTAAGAGAAGGGAGAGTCGATTATGTGCTAGGATTGTAGGAAACTCCTACATTCAACACACTTATTCCTGAGCAGGGTTAATTACCACTTTCCAGAAAGTAGAAAACACATCAATTAACTCCTTGGAGCTTGACTCCAGAGAATACGCCTGTTGCTGGCAACAATGTCCACCCCTGGGATCTCTGGCTCTCTTGCCTTTCAAAAGACCTGAACTTAAGAGGCCATGCTTCCTGCCTGGGATGTCCCAGAGGGATCAAGTAAGTGTCCTCAAGCCTCTTCCTGGAGCACCTGGCTGCAAAGGGACAGGGCTGAGGGGAGCATAGAGGTCCCAGCCCCAGGCCTATTGTGTCCTTACGGCAGGATCATAAGCCTGACCAGAGGAAGCAGGATGCAGAGTTATAAAGAGGTCCAGGTCAGCATGGGTTTCAGAGTAAAACCCTGTCTTTAAAACAAAATGTTACTAGGGGACACGGAGAAGGTATCAGGAAGAACAAAGTCAACCATTCAAAATAGCAAATAGGAAGGATAAACAATTCTTAAGAGTCCTGACATTCAACACAAAGGCAGTACAAATAAAATTATATTCTGATCAGACCAAATGAGACATGACAGGTGGGCATGTTCATCTTTTCAGAAAGTAGTCTTTTTATATGACTCCCATAATTTCTTGATGGATATCTTATATGGACACATACAATTTAAAATTTATTTTTAAAGTGAGAGGCAGGCTGACTCCCTCCAGTTCTCAGAAGCCTACAAAGGCAGATGATCCTAGGTCTCGATCCTTGTCATGGAGCTACAGAAAAAGCCATCCATGGCAAACAAGTAGGAAGTAAGAAGGAACAGAGACCAAGGGAGGGCCCTTGACTCACTTTGCAGGAAGGGAATGAACTCATTAATAATACTTCTAGAAGGATCCATTGAGTAATGAAACTAAGTGGTCACAAAAGAGCCTCTCAAAGCCAGGTGTGAGGGACATCTACAATCCTTGGAAGACTACAGCTCAGACTCATGGCCAGCTTGGCTACAGTGAAAGCCTGTCCTAACTATTCCCTTAACTAAAGGACCCTGAAGACAAAATAGGCCATGCTTGTCTGGTCCAAGTCAAAGAAAACTTTTAGTTTAGTCAAACTAAAGGCCTAGTGTTTGTTCAACAAACCATGAAAAGGGCCAGTAAAGTTTATCAGTAGGCAGAGGTCCCTGACACCAGCGACCCCTACAAACTGCCTTCCTCTAACTTACACATGTCTATGGCTGTTTTGCCTGCATGTGCAACATGTGTGTCAGGTGCCCACACAAGGAGGGCAACAGATCCCCTGGAACCAGCATTACAGATGGCTAAGAGGCATCATTGTAGGTGCTGGAATCAAACCCGGGCTCTGCAAGAACAAGTGCTCTTAACCACTGAACCATCTCTTCTAACCCTTCAATTTTTTTTTTTTTTTTGGATAATAACAAATCTGTGGAAATATTTTCATAAGGTTCCCAGGAACATGGGTAACATAGCCTGAGCCCTAAAACATCTGGGCTCTGGTTTATCTATAGACATGGGTACGAACAAGTGGAAAGCTTTGCCAACCTCTCCAAGATAACTGAAAGAATTCTATGTCAAGGCGAGGAAGGGAAAACAAACATGGCCCAACATGGCAAGGAGCGGGAAACACAATGGAATGGTCACAATGAAAACCTGACGCTTGAAGCCAAACAGACCATGCATGACCCAGCAGTTCCTCTGAGACAAAAACTCGAGGAGGAAGTCACTGTCCACTTCCCAGAGCAGCGCAGCACCTGCCCCTGCCAGATACCTTTGCAGACCTCAAAGGATCCTACAGTGATTATGTTACAGGCAAGCCAGCTATGCCAGGCCCACCTGTCTGAGACACACACACCCCAGAAAGACAAAGGATTCAACCCTTTGCCCCACAGCAAAAAAAGGAGCAAAGACTAAACATCACATCTAAGGGCAGAACACTACTTGTCGACCACCACAGCAACCTTCCTCACATAGCAGCCAGGGGTCAGATGACAGGGCTCCTTTTATCTCCCTGCCCCAGCCTTTTCTCAGCCCCAAATGTTGGAGTGACCCTTCTGGTCAGGACCTCCCATTCTGAAAGGTCTTTGCAGTGACAGCAGATGGACTATAATAATCCCTCCAGGGATTTGACCTGAAATGCCTTAAAATATCCAGGCTTAAGAGCAAGGGGTCCCCCATAAGTAGAGACAAAAAGACCCCAAAGACAACATGCCTCTCTTTCAAGGACAGGTTTGTATCTCGAGCTATACACCTGCAGAACCCAGGGCTTGTGCAAAGTCGCACGGCAACCCATGGCTGTGGTTTCTATGAATTACAACCAGTCCAAAAAAAAGGCTACATAAGTTCAGGGAGGTTGAGTCCTCCAGACAAGCAGAATGAAGCTTGTAATGGTAATACTTGTAAATGAGGGGTTTAGTACAATCAGTCTGCTCCACTGACAGTCATGAGGGATGGCAACATCCACAGACAGCCCATAAAACACAGGGAAGAGCAATAGAGGGCAACCTGCAGGTGACGGTTCGGAGTCCAACCTCAGAGTCCAAGCAGAAATGTCCAAATGTCATGTATTTTATGTCAGTATTTACACCAGGTTATAGTAACAATATTCTCATAGCTTATAAAAGTTTTCCAGATTACCTTTGCTTTGAGAGAAGAAATTTTCAGAATGTCAAAAGGAGGGTGTACTGTTACCAAATACAAATAGAGAGGTTTTATATTCAAATTAGGAATGGAAAACCTGAAGCTGGGTGTGGTGGCACATGCCTGTAATCCTAGCACTCAGAAAGGGAAGACAGAAGGATTGGGGAATTTGAGGCCAACCTGGGCCATGTTAGGCGGCCAAGGCAAACTCAGGATCTGAGATGACCATGCTGCCCCGTATAATAAAGTAAATCCATGCACTGTTGGCTGAGCCTGGGTCGGTCACCACAGTGTCATAAATAGCTGAGGGCAATGCACATTAACCTGGTCACTGCTGCCCAGGATTCCCCCTCAAAGAGACACTTAAATGTCAACTGTCTGCCACAGTAAGACTCAATGGAGAACTTAGAAGTATGTTTCATGACGAAAATGTATCAACCCAATGCAAGCAAGCTAGAATCAGCTAAAGGATCTGGAAGGCAGTTGTCCCCAGCACTAGGAATGTGCTCAGTTCTATGAAAACAGCCAAGTCCAAGCCCTAGAAAAAGCTGGAGCACGGATCAGGCTCCTTGCCGTGAGTAACTGTTAACCCGTCTCAAGACCACATAGGTGTCCCTGCTGCTCTGCCAAGACTCCTTCCATTTTTCTTTGTATTTAATGGGTACAGGCTTAGAAACATTACAGAATAAAAAAGCCCAGATATCTTCGCTCCTCTGGTGATTAAATGCACATTAGCACATCTATGTCTCATTTACTGTTGTAAAGCATGAGCAGAAGCTGGAAGTGTCATCTGGATTGTTGGGACACCGTCACTGGTAGCGGCTCTCTGCTCTCATTCACTGCCCCATCATGGAATAAGTACACAGCCCTGTGAATGAAGGCAGTTGTCAGGGTTAGAGTGGGGAAGGAAGGTTTCTCTCTTTACCTTTGATGGGGAAGTTTATTTTCATTGTCCAGATTTCCCCTCCCCTTTTTATGGAGACCTCACTGTACAGGTTAAAAGCATGGACACTGGTCTTCAGAATATTCAGTCTAGCCACTTCTCGCTCTAAGTAGGCTTGAGAAGAAAAAGGCCTGACCACCCCCAACTGGAACACCCAAAACTAGTACTGCCACCCTGTAATACTGTAACTGAATCTCTCCTCCAGAAGCAGCTTTGGACTAGTCTGTCTTGTCTATCTAGAAACTTCTTTAAATCTTGGGTTTTAGTGAAGTATTTTTAATTACAAAAAAAAAAAGTAAACCAAGTGAGACTTACACATGCAGGTGGCACCAGCTGCCTGCTGTGGACTGACCCCACCTAACTGCATTACTAACCCATTGAAAGGAGATAAAATTTGTCTCTAATAACTCAATATTGAAGCTTTATTAAAACTGTCCTGGGTCCTTATCTAGCCCTCAGAGGTCATGGCCAAGGGCTAACCTACAGAATCACCTCAACCTCTGAATATGATACACCGAAGAGAGGTGGATATAAGCAACACCACTCCCACCAAGACCTTCTTCAAATATGATAAAAGGACTTCTTAAGTCTCTCCTAAGGCAATCAGCTGTCAGTCCCAGCTCGACAAGCACATAAGGGATATTGGTCCCAAAGAAAATGAACTTACACCAGTAGAGGAACAGTATTGTGTTTACACAGTACATGTAACAGGAGACTCTAAACACACTGCCACCCACCTCACTCCTACCAGGAAACATGATCATAAACAGAAGGCCGTCTGATGGAGCAGCATTAAGTTTGCTTGACCTAGGCCACCACAAACAACACAACTTTGTCATGATATAAAATGATAAAATGGATGTGTTCTTACTGCTCAGCACAGTAGCAACATATGCTACAGAGCATTTGGAAATGAGAAGCTAACTTTTAACTTAATTATATGTCAAAAGCCCTCTGCGATATGTGGCTGTTATTATTAGACACAGTACCTACCACGCCTGTAAGAAAGCTGAGTATATCAGCTAAATGAGACAGGAGTCACTCCTCACTCAGGCAGGGCAGCAATACAAGACCCAGGATGATAGCCAGCAGAACTGCCAGGAGTGGCACTCTCGTGTCAGAGTGCAGTGCTGGTGTGTGCCCAGTCTTAAACTGCTGATTATCCAGGAATTCATTAGCAATGGTAGGAGTGGCTTCAGAAATCCACCGGTGGGAAATTAACTAACTGGAGTCTGTTCTTTCGAGTTTAGAACAGAAGTGGGGTGGGGTGAAATGAACAAGACAGAGGCATTTGTTCCTCAGCCTTCAGGAAAGACTAGCCAACAGCAGCCAGGGAAGGGCTCTCCCACAAGTCACAGAGGCAAAAGCAGCTGTAAAGAACTGCTTCACACTGACTTCAGCCCCACCCTCTGGTGACAGCCATGCTTCCGCCTTCCTAAGCCCGATCTTTTAAAGCTGGAGTCCAAAACTGTGAGCTCACTACCTATTTTGTAAATAAGTTTTATTATAACACAGCTATAAACAGCAGTTTAGGTTTGGCCTGTGACTGCCTTCTCATCACTGCGGCGGAGCTGAGGCTGTGATAGGAACCACAAGACCCAGGAGGCAAAAAAAAAGCATTGACTTTCCTCGGACAGAAAAGTGTACAAACCTTTGCTTAAAAGTTAAGAGAGTGGCGTGTGGGAGCCAAGTGGCATGGCTACAGAGTCTGACAGGAGAAGAGGGGTGACTGATGCCTCAGTGCTTTTCCTCACAGGACCAGAGTGGTGAGTCAGCAGGACCCAAGCATAGCTGTCTTCTGAAATGGGCTGGTACAAGAGGAGGGACCTGGCCCTGGGTGCCAAGGCTCATCCCAAACTCTGCCCTATACTTACTGTCCCCAAGGATCAGTTCCACTTCCTCATCTGCATCAGAGTCTTCATCTTCCCCCTCCTCTCCCTCCTCTAGAAGGTTTGCTAACTCCTCATCAGAGGGAGAGAAGTCATTGTCTCCATCCTCTCCTGCATTCTCATTGTTGTCATCCTCCTCCAATTCTGCCTCCAGCAACTGGTCAGTGTCTAGTTCATCTAAATCATCAGTATCATCATCATCTTCATCATCATCCTCTTCCTCCTGTTCTTCCTCTTCCTGGTGAGAAAGCATGAAGTCCATTAGGAGAAACACAAAGCGTTTAATCTGTATGGGCCATGTGGGACAGAGAAATAAACTGTTAGTAGAACAGACTTGTCAATGGTGATTGGGGCAGGCACACATGTTCAAGACATTTGAAAGCCCTCTCAGAAAGGATTACTGACCCTCCACAAGGGCATACTGGTTATATAGCCCTTATTTGAAGAAACAGAAAACCTGCCTCACAAATGTCTCAAGCCATTGCTAACCTTAAAGGACCAGAGGGGACTCGTCTGCTTCCTGCTTCAGCCAAAGTGAGTGAACTGAGTTCAGGTCCTGAAACCTAAAATCCCACGTTCTACCAAAACAAAGAAAACAACGGCTGAGTTGCCAGCTCCTAAACCTCTCAGCTCATGTACTCCATCCTACATAATAGGCAGATACCTACCAGAGCTGCTAAGCACTCAATAGGAACATTTCAACAAACCAGGCACACAAAACAGAGTAAACAGACCTACCTTCCCTGTTACAAAGTGTTATGTAGGCAGCCAGCCAGCCAGCACACTCATCCATTCTTTTATTCTATGGTAATTTAACAAAGGTATGAAACCTACCAGAAAAACAGTGAACCATTTTCTTTGGATTCTTTATCTCCTGCCACTCACTTAAAAAATAAGCAGTTTGTTGACAAGGCCCTAGGTTCAAACCTCAGTACCACAACGAAGAAAAACATCAGAGCTATAGTATAACTCAGACCCATTAACAAGCAGCTTTGCTTTAAGGACTCTGGTGTGTGTTCGCTGATGTTATTACAGATGAAAGCCCATGTGCCCGTGCACACATGTGGGCGTCAGAGGATAACCACAAGTGTTGATCATCTTCCATCTTGTTTAAGACAGGATCTCTTGTTTTTCTGAATCATATCTAGGTCTGGTCTGCAAGCTTGTGGGGATTCTCCTCTCTCCACCTCTCCCCTGACCTTCATTACAGGAATTATGAGATTACAGTTGCTTGCCAACTCACCCAGCTGCATGAGAGTTCTAGGGATCCAAGCTCAGGTTCATGATTGATTGGCAGGATTTACTCACTCAGCCATATCCCACCTAAAGGCTCCTTTGTAAGCTGTCTGATACAGTGATTCCAACTTTTCAACCATTTATGGCAGCTACATGGGAAAAACTAATGATGTTCAGTAATCCTTATGTGCGTGTGTGTGTGTGTGTGTGTGTGTGTGTGTGTGTGCGCGTGTGTGCGCGTGTGTGCGCAGAATCACAATCCTACAGTTGTGGCTACATATCAATGGCTAAGCATTGACCCACCTGAAAGGAGCTAAAAATGTCTGGAGGAAGCAAGGCATGAATAACACATTCAAGCTCACACAGATGAGAGAGACAAGAGGAGGCCCCAATGTGCTTATCAGATCATAGCTTCAGCTCCGCTGAAGGCTCATTTCCATGGCCTTGACCAAAATTAGCTCTCATCTATTAACAAAGAACCAATTTAAAAATAAACAAAGAGGAAATAATCCAGGACCATAGGTCTCTCTAGAACAAAACAATTATTATGTTTAAATTGTATGACAAATAAGACCTGTCAAAAACAAACAAACAAATTACAATAGCATAACTCTCAAGCTTGGGGGTGGGGGTGGGGTAGTAGAAAATATTAGACTGGGATACAAACCGGGATGTCATTTGTGCCAGGAAGAGCACTCTACCACTACACAACCCCAGCCAAAGACAAGATAACTTTTAAAGGTCCACAGTTGAGGTGCTTTGTTAACTGCTCAACTAAGCATTAGTCAACAAATTCAAACTTGGCTGACCAAGAACAAGAAGTTTCCAAATCAAGAGCCATGCTGGAGAACAGATAAAGCAGGGGTTAAACTCCAGGATCTATAAAGCAAAGCTTTTAGGCTTAGGATTTCAGGCCCTTAATTCTGGAAGGGCAGCTGGAAGGGCAGGGCAGACTGAGGGGAAGTTATTGTGTCTACTCTGAATGACCAATGCTGGCTGTGTATGTGTGCTGTGTTAGAGGTAGGTATGTCCATCTAGCCTGCTTAAATTCAAACCTGAAACCTGGGTCATAGATATAGGCTCCCAGACCTATCCAAATGTTGCAGCAGAATCTAAGCCATATTGAACCCAAAAATATATTCTAAAGAAGCATCATTTTTAGAGCAATCTGTGAGTCAAAGCCCTAAGACATCATGGGCCTCTCTTGTCTATCTAAAAAAGATTTCCACTAAGTCTAGATGTGAACTCTTGGCTTTTGTTCTTCTAAGTCTTCACTGAGGATTTAGAGACAGTTTAGAGGAACCTAGGACCAGGCCATTTTAAAAGTCAATTTTATCAAAGCCTCAAAGTCTATAGGCAGCAACCTCCTCCTGCCAGATCCCTCCTCTAGTCCTACACTTGACTCTGGCACAAGCTTCCTACTGTGGGCCTGAACCCACCCTGGGAGCATGTGTGTTCTGCACACCACAGGTGTGTTTTTCATATCCCTGCCTCAGACACATTCACACTTCCTCCACGGCTGCTGACTTCTTATGCAGATTCAGCTCCTCAAAACTAACAATCTCTCATTAGTACTCTGGTGTCAGGAGCCTTCCAACTATCTACTGTTGAAAAGGAAACAAGACTATGTCTGAGTCCCAGAGACTCAGCCACCACTACTCCACTAGTCACTTGGTCTTTCTTCTTCTCACAGGACAACTGACTTCTGCCTATACCACTCCACTGTGTATAATGTGCTCTGGAATCATTGAGTCCAAACTATTTAGCATGAAGACCAACGGTGGGGTAATTTTTAAGCAGTTATTATTGTTGTTTTGGTTTGTTTGAGACAGGGTCTTACTATGTAGCTTTGGCTGTCCCAACTTGCTATGTTGAGCAGGCTGGCCTTAAACTCACAATCCACCTGCCTCTGCCTCCCCGGTGCTGGGATTACATTTATTCACTGCCATACCTGGTTAAGTGTTTTGTGTGGTTTTCTTTGTTTCCCTTGTTTAATTATGTGCATCTAAGCTTTGCAAGGTGCTTGATGTACATGCTATATGTTCAAAGAGTAACTTCTTTTCACAGGCACAGAAGCCTTCTTGGAGACTATCAGAGCCTCAACTGTAACCATAAGCCTCTTCTGTAGTAAACTGCCACCAGATGACCTGACTTCTAAACTTCACTGCCAGCCTGACCCTTGTTTTTTCCAGACTTTCTTCGCCTAAGCACATTTTTATTATTTCTGCCTGTAGATATCATCTCACACAAATTTAAAACACATATAATTTTACAACCAAACTCTGGCTGCTTCTAACAGCATTTGTTGTCTCTCAGTTACCAAATCAAACTGAAACTTACTTTCAATTATCCCTCTTCCTTGGCTCTATCTCCAATTAACTTGCTTCTCAAAAACTGGGGTCTCAAACACCTCCTCCTTTCTGTATACCGCCCTCAACTGCTACACCACCCTCATACCCACCAGTCGGCTGGTGTCTCAGCTCCGTATTATCTACTCCCTTTCTAAACATCCCATGGGCTCTAAGACACATCCTACAATACAGAACTGTTTTAAGAAAAGAAAGAAAAAGAAAGAAGCAATGACCAATTACTGCAAAGCTATCAAATGCCGATTTCTCTGAATCTCATTAAATGAAGTGCTCTGATTAAATCAGGTCTGCCTCTCAAGTGTGACCATCGGAATCACCTGAGAAATGTTTTCCAAAGCATATACTGCCTAGAAAGCTAGACCCTTATTCAGACTGTTCTTAATAAATTTAAGGTTAACAGTAATTAACCGACAATCTATTGACCTTTCAACATTTAAAACACAATCCTACTGTCAGACGCCGAGTGTCACACCTACTTCACACGCCTGAATTCCTTAGCACCTGTCTTCCCCGACTGACTACCTTAAAAGACCACAGCTGTTTTTCAGGGTCACAAGCACATGTGCTTTTCTCTCCTTACTAACAGAATTCAACTGAAGTATATTTTGGCTTTATTTTTTTAAGGGAGGGGAACTTTCAAGAGTCAGCACATTCACCTCTGGCCAATGAAGGACACACAGGAAACACAGCACAGTGTGTTACAGATTCCAAACAGAGTGCAAAAAAAAGAAAGCATTATTCCCTTATTCAGACTGGTCTTAATAAATTTAAGGTTAACAACAATTGACAAACTATTGACTTTTTAACATCTAGGGAAAATGATCAATTATTAATCTTTGACTTCATATTTTTCTCCATAAGCCAGCAATAGAGTTGACTAAATTAATTTTTGAGAAATACAGACTCCAAACATGAATAATATGAACTCTAGCAGGTGACAGGCCGCCTCAGGACCAACTATGCAAGGCTAAGCTGTCCTGTGCGTTTCATTCATTAACGTGATGTACAGTCCATCACTTTCTGTTAAACATCCAAACTTATTTAAGCCTAAGGGCAAAGGGCAACCTCTTCATGTGTGTGTCTGTGTGTGCGCGCGCGCATGCCGTGTAAGTAGAGATCAGAGGACATCTTGTGGGAGTCTCTTCTCTCCTTCCACCACATGGTTTTGGGTATTGAATTCATGTCATCAGACTAGGCAGCAAATAACCGTAAATGCTGAGCCATCTCAGTGAACCAAATGGAAACTACTTTGGGGTATATTTAAAGAGTGTCTCAATAATGAGCTCTCAGTAACTACCATTTTATACAGGTACTTTAAGGTGTACCATTTTAGCAAATGGCAACTGATCACTCATTATCCTGAGCTTGTTTTGCTAAGGTGAAAGGCAAATTCAAAGGTGTTGGTCACAGGTGCTTGCATCCCCAAGCCATACATGACACACCTGAACCATCTGAGAAGACCAAAGGGCAGGTAGCAAGACCAGGACAGATTTTTGAATAGCAAATAACTCATATGAAAATGAAAAGTCTAGTTTTAAAAGTCAAGTGAAGCATATAAACCAATGTGTGCATTTAAAATATTCAGAAAGGTAGTGGGGAGAGATCCAATGGGAACAGTAAATAGATCACACAATCACAAGAGTCTAGAAACAATCTGGACCAATAATGTTACAAAGGAGAGTAATAATAATACATATTATTATCCCATCTCAAACATCTCTAAATCAAAAGCACTCAATAAAGGATGTCTTTCAAATTAGAAATGTAGCAGATAGTGGACCAGACTAAAATGGTGGTACACAGTGAACTTGGCCTAGACCCTGAAAAATCTGAAAGTAGTACTAACTTACCCATGTCACACACCTATGCACACAACAAAGCCCCTCCAAGCTACAAAGCTTTCATGCTCTTCTACACATGGGACACCAGAGCTCCTTGCCAGGGCCCACTTGAGGCTGCCTATTTGGACACTGGCATCCACGCTGAGATAACCTCTATTTTTCCTTCAGAACCAAAAAGTCAGAAACCCTTACCAATGACCTGTCCTCATTCCAGCATCTTTCTCATGTAAGTACTCAACAGTGAAACAGAATCACACAAAGAGAGGTCTTTTTTCCTAACACGAGCTCCCTGAAGACAGTGGGGC
Organism: Rhynchomys soricoides; assembly: GCA_019843965.1. Taxonomy (NCBI): domain Eukaryota; kingdom Metazoa; phylum Chordata; class Mammalia; order Rodentia; family Muridae; genus Rhynchomys; species Rhynchomys soricoides. The sequence continues at coordinate 10,626,060 of JADRCH010000097.1, read as the reverse complement.
AAGGAGTGCAATACTGAAGTTGCTACTTCACAATGGTCTGATTCCAAAGCCAGCAAGCTACCCTCAGTGTCTCTGCCTGTCACTACCCCAGGTACTCAAGAACAAAGCCAATGAATAACCCCTTACCTCCCAGTGTCTTGGGCAATCCTAGCTTCCTTTCAAGCTCCACCTTGAAGAACAGACACCCGGCCACACTGGCACAGATAGTGATCCCCAAAGAAAACTGCTGCCTGGACCCTTATAAACGTCAAAAGTATGGGGGGCAGGGGTAATGATGTTAGACGAGTAACTTAAAATACACCTCAAGTTTGCTTCAGATTTATAGTTACATATTATCCCTGCCGGCTCAGTGGTAAAGTGCTTGCCTAGCATTCAGAGAGCAGACGATGCACTTATAACTGTAAAGCCTAACAGGAAGCACACACCTGAGTGTCAAAAGCAGCACAAGAAAACGTCTTTCTTTAGTCAGTGCTAAGGTCTGTTAGAGAAAAATGAGGCCTTCAGCCCACTCTACTCAGGAAACTACTGCCTTTTGGATTTTGTTTGTTTGTCTGTGGTTTTTGTACTGTTGTTTGTTTTATAAATCTGCTTTGGGATTTGGGATTTGGGGACAGGGGTTGTTGTCTGAACAAACCGAGGGCAACTTGGTTACCCTATATTAAAGTTTAAAAAAGGGTGAGGAGCTGGGATGTGTTCAGCATGTTTATCAATCTCTAGTTCCGAGAGGGAGGGAGGGAGGGAGAGGGAGAGGGAGAGGGAGAGAGAGAGAGAGAGAGAGAGAGAGAACATGCACATAAGGGAGGGAGAAAAAAAATTATACTTAAAACACTGGACGACCAAACACGTAGCATACACCAGCTAATATGAGGCCCCCAACACATATACAGCAGAGGACTGCCGGATGTGTTCTCACTCAGAGAAGATGCACCTAACCCTCAATAGACTGGAGGCCCCAGGGAGTTTAGAGGTCAGGTGAGGTGGGGATGGAGGATGGGGAGGAGGTATGGGATGTGGAACAGCTGGAGGGTGGACGGGGGTGGAGGGTTCGAGGAATAAAATCTGAAGTGTAAATAAATAATTTTTAAAAGTATTATTATGGCCGGGCAGTGGTGGCGCACGCCTTTAATCCCAGCACTTGGGAGGCAGAGGCAGGCGGATTTCTGAGTTCGAGGCCAGCCTGGTCTACAGAGTGAGTTCCAGGACAGCCAGGGCTACAGAGAGAAACCCTGTCTTGAAAAACAAACAAACAAAAGTATTCTTGTAAATGTAAAGTACATGCTATTTGGGACAGGCACTAAAGAAAGGTACTTCATCAGCCCTGAGCACAGAGCCTCATTATCAAAACAGGAGAGTGATGAGGGCAGGAGCCATAGGAATACAACTAGAGAGGGCACAGTTCTTCTCATCCTCTGCCACATCTCACCCAAGGACCTTAAAGTCCCTTACAAATGACCTCAACTACAGATGAAAAAGGCTTTTCTACTGCCCTCATTATCTGTAGTGAGAGGAAGTCCAACACTCGCCCTTAGATGTCCGCTCTGTATCAACTCTGCAGCAAACCCTCTGAACGCTAGGACAGAGGAGGTGGACTAGCAAGTACTGCTCTAAGAACGCAGTGAGCCAACATCAGGAAAAGCTGCTGATGCTCTCAAGTCGGAGGTGCTCTTCAGAACTGACGCAAACATCCACAGTATAAACCCGCCTTGTGAGGAGGGCAGAGCTAACACTGTGGGACATAAGTATAATACAAATAGGTCATATTATGCTTAAATTTCTCAAAACCATCAAAATGATCTTTACCTGTTCATTCCCTCTCCAGCAGGAGTGACTGTCTGGATGACAATGACACCGGAATGAGCACTGCTCATCTTTTCTGTTACCACTGTCCACATGGGAGTGTATGCCACAGTGCACATGTGGAGTTTAGAGGACTTAGACAACTTAGAAAAACTGGTTTTCTCCTTTTTCCATGTGCGTCCAGGAAACTGATTTCAGATCATCAGACTTGACAGCAAGCAATTTTAACCAATGAGCCATCCTGCTGGCCCTACGGGAGCTGCTTATCTTGAAGCCCCAAACGGACACTATAACAAGCATGGAACTAAAATCAGAGATTGATAGATTGCACCTTATAAATGGAACACCCAATGGTCATTGGGTGGTAGACTTTTTGTTGTTGTTATTGTTACCATTCTGGTGTGAGACTTGTGCTTTTGAGATATGGTCTCACCAGGCTCAGGCTGGCCTTGAAATACTCACTGTGCTGACTAGGCTGGCCTCAAACTCACAAGCCTTTCACCTGGGCATCCTGAGTACTAAGACAGTGGGTGTGCACTATCACACTTTGCTTGTTTAAAACCTTGTTCTAATGACAGAGTAGTTCCCTATCTCCTTTTCGTTTTAAAATTCTTTAATTAAAAACGAGTGTCATACATCCATTTTCAAAAAAAAGGTTTTGTATTAACAAAATTTCATTTTAAGTTTCAGACAAATATTAACAGGTCTTCCAAATATGGCAACATATAGAAGAATTATGTTAAAAATCCCCTCCAACAAGAAGCAGAGCACATGCTTCTCAAAGCTTTAACAGAAAATTCAAAGATCACTGACCTGGTCCTCCTCTTCATCCTCATCCTCTGCCAGACGCTGCCTACCCACTTCATAAAGCCTGCATACTGTATCCATATTCAGAGCATCCATGCTGCCTTGATTCTGGAATGGGACAACCATTCTTAAATAAGCAGTGGTCAGAGGCCATATCCACACCACAGCTGACTGTTGACCTTTACCCTGACCCTTTAACTAACAAAGCTTCCAGTACCAAAATTAGTCGGCTGACTCAAAATGTTATGCCTAGAACAGAGTGGGGGAAAGGGATGGGAAAGTTTAGGCAGTGGTACCTATAAGCAAAGGAGAAGCCACTACCACTGGGACAAGCTTATCTTACTCTGATGAGACAAAGACTCCTCTGAGTCCAGGAGCTAGGAATTTATAAACAGATTTTTCTCATTGTTCTCTTGGACTACACATCTCCCAACTCCTATCAACTGAGTAAGTTATCAATAATCTATCATCAAAAATATTACTTACTTTAAAATTCATTGGTATCCAATAAGATGCAGAAATATAACTTGAAAGTCACCTTAAATACCAGAACAAAACAACAGAGTCTCTGTAAGCCTCCCTTACCTCGATGACAGCAAGATAACAGTCTTTGGTGTCTGTGCACAGGTCGAAGATGTTCCGCTTCACATCAATAGTTGCTGAAAAATAGAACGTGACTGAAAATTAAATTAGTCCTGTGGCCTAAAAACTTGCTTTTTGTTTACAGGAATTAATTACAGGCCCATATTGAGGACTAGATAGACCGCTCAGCAGTTATGAAGGCATCGTCACAGAGGACCCAAGTTCAGTTCTTAGCACCCAGACGAGGTGGCTCACAACCACCTGCAATCAACTCCAGGGGATCTGATGCCTCTGGCTTCTGTGGGCACCTGTAATCACATGCGCATACCTATATGCAGACACACACATACACATAACTTAAAAAAAATTTAAGGATCAATAATCATAGATATTTCTATAACTTCTGTACTTGTCAATAAGAAGTCCTACTAGAAAATGAAGGATTTTAAGGAAGGATACGGAAACATGAAGAAACAATGATTAGCATCTGCCCTTTTCAGCCTTACCTATAGGTTTATAATCAGTTGCATTGAATGTCCGGAAGGATGACCCAAAAGGGCTTTTCATCCTCTCTTCCAGTAAGTCATCTTCATCATCTGCCTGCAACATTGCTAATAAGGGAGACAGAGGAATGAAACTTTACTAAGAATCAGAAACACTGCAATACACAAATGAGGAAACTACAAAAGTCAATCAAGACTTCAGTGAGTATCCTTCCAAATTTATTCTGCATTTATTAGTTCTTTGTCCTCATTACATAACCAGCCCACTGCAGCAAACAATATCTTCAATCTCTCAAGTATTGTGGATGAAGTTTTATAATATCCCAAGGAAACAAATACAATGGTTTTAAAAATAACAATGTGGAAATTGCTGCATAAAATTTCTTTCTGTACAAATTTGTGTTAAAAATTAGTAGCCTTAAGGGCTAAAGAGATGGCTCATCAGTTAAGAGCACCGTCTGCTCGTCCAGAGGACCAAGGTTCGATTCCTACCACCCACATGGCAGCTCACCACTGTGTATAACTAACTCCAGTCTTAGAGTCTCAGAGCCTCTGTGGGCACTGCATGAACATGGTGTACAGGCATACATTCAGGAAAACTCATAAAGATATTATTAAACTTAAAAAAATTAATTCAAAATCAAGTTCAAGGTCTAAGCTACCTGAGACCCTGTCTCAAACAAACAAAAAAATTAGTAGCTTTTTATCCTAAATCAACAAAATATTGACCTTCTCTTTTGTCACCATTTGTTCTTTTTCTTTTAATTGTCATAAGTTTCTCACAAGTGAAAATTTCTAAAAGTATAGTACCAAGTAAGTGTAGTACCAAGTAAGTGGAAGTGTGGGACAGAGAAGAGAGTGAAGGACGATGCTTATTACCTCCATACATCACTGTCCCAGTGTGGTTAAACACCACACGACATTGATCCAGAGCAGGGACAGTGTGTAAAAGATGGAAAGTTCGAAGGTCCCACTAGGAGGGGTGTGATTAAGGGAAACTATTTTAGACAAAAGTTGAAAGATCTTGTTTTACATCCCCTCAATCCACAAAGGCTCTTCTCTAACCTCATGGAAACTCTCAATTGTCGCTTCTTTTTCTTCCTAGTAGATACTGATAGTTTAAATGCCAACATATATCACTGATTGCTACTCCTGCAAATAATCCCACAGCCATAAGTGCTACGTGAGCTCTCTTCCTCCCAATGGTACAATGCATTCTCCTCATGTCTAGCAACTGATTTCTACAGAGCAAAAGGGAAGCAGTACTGAAATCTCTCTGCTAACAAATCAAGTAACACTTGGAAAGTCAGACATGAGTGTAAAGGATACAATCTCTGTATTGATGATGACTTCTAGCCCATTTGGATGGAAAACACCACTGATATTCATGTTGAACTTGTCAAACTTGTGGATGGCCTGTGCAGAGCGGACATCCCAAAGGACGCCATCATTTAAGACAAGATCATCTGTAGGATTAAAGGTGGCACAGTTCCTCTTGTAGTTGTTGGCAAGATCTGGGTTAAACAGAGTCAACAGCTTGTTGCCAGTCTGAATATCATAAATCTTTAGAGAAGAAGGGGCGGGAAGAAAAAAAATCAGACCAATTTACACAGTGACAGGTTTAAAGAGAGAGTGCGATACTTCTCCACGTTCTCATACCTCACTTACAAAAGCCCTGACACGCACATCTGATGAAAGGTTAGGTTAGGTACTCCAGTGCCCAGTTGAGCTTGGAAAACCCTTTCCCCCCAGAAAAATGAGAACTCAACCCACATTAAGGACTTAAATAACAAACAAACCTTTTCTTCTCCTGTTTTGAAGAAACAAAATGTTTCCAAGGTTAAAACCTGAGAAGTCATCATCAAAGATCAGTGACTAACCATAAAATATTTCTCAAAAGTGAAGTACCTAGTGTTTTCCTTAGCCCTATCATACTACAAGATTCTAAAGTCTGTAATTTACAACTAATGCAGAGACCAGATCTTTGCATCAACTAAGACATACTGTAATATTCCCAGTTTAAAAAAGGCCCTCCATAGATATAAGTAAGGAGACATCATAAAGAAAGAAACAAGCCCAGATTATGGACAAGACAACTAGCCTGGTCACTTCAAAATTCAAAGTTAGGAACACCAGAAGAAAGATTCCTAGCTTAAAATATTAGCAAGACAAAACCCAATGACATTACATGAATCTTGTCTAGGTTCTGGTTTAAAAACAAAAAACAAAAACAAAAGAACATTTGAAACCAAGTACATCAGGAATAATAAGAAAACTAAGTGTGGGCTAGATACTAGGTATAGATCTGGGAATTATTTGGAATTGATTTTACAATTAAGTATCTTTATTGTTAGAAGACAAATAGTATATAGATAAAATGCCATAATGATGTTCACAACCCAATTGCAGATAATTTTAAAAGAGAATTTATATAAAGAAATGTTGCAGAATATTAAAATTACAAATCTAAGTAATAGGTATGTGTATTATTTCTTTTGTACAATTTTCTATATGCTGTTATGTTTCCATGATAGTCACACCTCCTTTGAGGCTCTGCTTAAACACTGCTCTCTTACTCTGTAACAGTCACTGCTTAGTATGTTTCACCAATAAGGCTCCCTAAAAGAGGAGTTTATTTCATCTAAAACATGGTAAGAAATCCATAAACCTCTGTTCTCAGCCAGGTACAGCTGGCCTACACTTATTTATTGTTTTGGTTTTGTGTGTGCGTGCGTGTGTGTGTGTGTGTGTGTGTGTGTGTGTTTGTTTTTCGAGACAGGGTTTCTCTGTGTAGCCCTGGCTGTCCTTGAACTCAGAAATCCGCCTGTCTCTGCCTCCCGAGTGCTAGGATTAAAGGTGGCCCAAACTTATAATCCTAGACATTGGTAGGCTGAGGCTAAAGAATCCTAGACTAGGCCAATCTACATAAAAAAAAAAATCCTGTCTCAAAAAACAGAAAGAGGAAAAGAAGAAATGGACAAACAGACTGCTGTACTAACAGTCCTTTCCAACCCCCAGGGTCACACTGGACATGTTCACATTTCTCTACATAGCTGCCTGTGTGTGACAAAGCCTCACTAGTGGTCAGTACTGGTTCTTGAACTCTCTTGCTCCTCTTGCCCCAAAGTGAAGAGTCACAGGTAGTCACAACCATGCCTGGCTCTTTTTGTAATTTATGACTACTTTACTTACTCTGGATTCTGATTACAGGGGTAGTGTTATTTTTGCTTGTGTTTATGTGTTGGTGCTTTGAGTTTCTGGTTTTTGTTTTTGTTGTCTGAGATACTATAGATCGAGTCTAGATCGTGTTAGACAAGAGTTTTCAGTGAGCTACATTTCCAACTCAGCTCCCAGCCTTTTCAAATGTATTTTGAAGAGGCTCACTAATTGCTCAGGCCAACTCTGAGACTGCAGTTTCCCTGTCTTAGTCTCTGGAATGACTGGGATTATAGACATGGACTACCACACCCACATCACTGTGTGATTTCTACCTGCCAACAAGACACAAATTCCCACATTACCTCCAGAAGATTTCAATGTGAAAAAAATGGGTACAATCAGTTTGATAGAAATAGATTCTTAAATACTTACATGGGCAATGTCTCCTTTTGTGCCTATGACCCGATCCTGAGAGTGCTTACTGAACTCAACATAGTGATCTTCTGTGAAGGAATGCCTGCAGACAACAAAATAATTGAGGTAACAGATTGTTAGGACATACTCTTCAATCACCTGAAAATTCAGGTAATTTTCAACCTCACTTACTTGAAGATTCTTAGTTTCTGAAGAAGAAACAATTTGTATACACAGATTAAAAAGAAAAGTCCCTCTATCAGTCCAGAGTAGATTCCGAATAATGGGAATTTATTGATTAGAGAAATGACTAGTATAGAATGTGTGCTTTTGAAATACCCCCCCAAAAATCAATACAACTGTCATGTGAACATAATAAATAAATGTCCATTTGGGGTTAGTGAACAGTCCACTGTATAACACGAATATAAAGGCATCGTAAGACTATTTGTGAACTGACAAATTCTTATTAAATGTAGCTCTCCAGTGAGAAAGGAAGAAAATTAACAACAGCTGACAGTATTCCTCTTTCCCCAAAACAGCTTATAATTTAAAATATGATAGAAGAAAATAAAGTGGGTAAATAAGACACAAAATACAAGATACAATGCTATAATAAATAAATACATACTTCATATCAAATACTGATTTCATTCCCCAAAGTGCAGACAAAGGCTGGCTCCAAGTGGCAGATGTCAGAAGTAAGGACCCATCCTATAAAACAGAGGAGTTAAAAATCACTAGGATCTTAAATTACATGTACCTATAGGGAACTAGAAAAATGTATTTATCACTAGGGGCCTAAAGATGGTTCTTTTTTTATAATTTACTTATTGTGCATGTGTGTATGGTGTGCAGATATGGGGATGTGTCATGCATGTAGAAGTCAGAAGACAACTTTGCAGAGTTAAGTTTCTCCTTCTACCTTTACATGGGTTCCAAGGAATGAACTAAGGCAGTCAGGATTTGCACGGTAAGCACCTTTCCCCACTAACCGACCTCACTGGCTTGGGCTTTTTTGTTTGTTCGCTTTTCTTTTGTTGAAATAGGTTCTGTGTACTCGAGCTGGCCGAGAACTTATTCTGTAACCCAGATTGTCTTTAAACTCACAATCGTCCTCCCTCTGTTTCCCATGTACCACCACTTGTAGCTAAAACTCCCCCTATCAAAAGATAGTCAAGTATCTCACTTTCCTTCTGAAATCTGAGTCAACATCAACTCTAGTGAACGACTCATCTAAAATAAACTCCAATAAATGGTAAGACTCTTATCTAGCTTCCAATCCATTTCAAAATGAGAGCTCTAAGGAAGGAACCCTCACCCTCGAGGGTTCAAGATGTGTGATGGCTGAGTTGTGACAGTTATAGCTGGCCTCTTCCTGTCCACTAAATACATTGTAGAGCTTCAGCTGCCCAGTACAGGTGCCAAGCATCAGGAACCGCTCCCGGGCTGAGAATGCACAACAGGTGAAGCCACTTTCATCTTCATTAGCTTCCCGGAATACTGAAATAGGACGAAATCTAAACAAGGGGAGTGAGGGAGGAAGAGAGAGCATAAATCAGAATAAAGAATGTCTGGGAACTCTGAAACACACAAATGTTGCTAGATGGTATAAGAGAAGAGTATTATGTATCAAAATGTGAAGCCTTTCAAATAAAAAGTGGATTCCAAAGCATTTCAGTGACATTCTAAAGACTTGTAGAAAGCGTGTAGACCCATGATCTGTATCTATGATTTATAAAGAATCAGACAGAAGGCAACGTGGCTGGCACAAAAGGCAAGCTTGAGAAATGGCTGGAAACAATGAGTTGTTTAAGTTCTAAAACAACCTACTGATTGTGACAATAACAAAAGGATCTAAACACTGCCGAGAATCTAAATAAACCCATAACTGACTGATTAGTTCACACAGCACGTAAAGGAAACTCAGTTAATATTTCAGGCCAGCAAATGATTTTAACGAATCACTCAGTGATGACACTGACCAAACACTGATTTAAATAAAAGAATCATCCCAAGGAATTTGGGGAACCTTTCCTTACCTGCTAAAGATAAGGTGCCTATCAAAGCATCCGCCATCCACCCCTCCATATTTTGGAAATGATGCCCTGCGGTTTAGCCTTGAGGTAAAGTTTATTGGTGCTTGCCGCCTCTGTTTTGGCTCAGGACACTGATGAGGAGTAAACAGAGAAAAAGGAGGACAGGTGGCAACAGGGTTCTTGCATCGAGCATGTTGCTCTCTAAGATACTCTGTGATGATACTGTCCAACGTAGGTGGGGAAGGAAGATGTCTATCCAATTGTTTTTTTATGGCAGGGCTCTGGCTGTATGCACCATGGTCCGACTTCTGCCTCAATACTCGAATTTTCCTGCCATTGCACGGTGATGGCCTCTCTCTGATAAAACTGATCCTACCAATCAAAGGAGAGTTGCCTGAATATGATGGGCCAGGCAAAGCCAATGAACCCTGGGGGGGGCGTGGTGGAGGATGGGCAGGGGGAGCAGAAGGGGCAGAAGCACCCACAGCAGCATGGCTGCCCAGTCGACTTGCAATGCCATTGGCAATCCGAGGGGTCCGGGGAAGAGAGACAGGAGAAGCAGCAGCAGTCACGGGGGTGAAGGCAGAAGAATGTGAGGCAGCAGTCATGGGCAGGTCAGCCTCTCTCGTCAGCACAGTTGCTGTCTCTCCAAGCCCTTTAGAAATGAGATGATTTCGTATCAACAGGAGCAGCTCTTTCTCGGGGAAGGAGATCCTCGACTGAGCAACAACATCTGCTTTCTGCAGTCGTGCGAGAGACACATCAGTGCCAATGAGAAGAGGCTTTCCTGATACACGCTCAATGAGCTCAGCAGCATATTTGCAGAACTTGACATGGTCACTACGCTTATCCTGCAGCACAGGCTCCTTCATCAGCTGTTGAATCTGGCAGCTGCTAAAAAGGGGAAGTTTACTGATGATCTGTCGAACAGTGCTACTTCGAGACAGGCCTACAAGGGCCTTGCAGGCCAGAGCCCGTATCTGATCTGCATCTGTAATGGGCATCTTGATGGACAATAGGGACAGAAGCACCTTGATGCCATTGTTGGACTGGACCACATTCCACATCTTGGCCAGAGTATGCTCACTGCTCTTGGGGGTCTGAGACAGCTTTCTCCGTGGAGTTCCAGAAATAAATTTGCCAATACTGGATATTCGATTATCAGGACCACATACACAATTGATGATAATTTGAAGTGCTGACTTCTGAATTTCAGCATCATGGATAAAGAACTCACCCTCAGCCACGCCCAAAATAATGCTGATACCTACAACATAGGAAAAATTATATCATTCCTCATAAAACTAATAGCTAGAAGACCCATGTCAACATATTACAGAACACTTTACACATTCATCTTTACTGTGCACTATTAACAACAGCCAAATTAGCCGGGCAGTGGTGGCACATGCCTTTAATCCCAGCACTTGGGAGGCAGAGGCAGGCGGATTTCTGAGTTTGAGGCCAGCCTGGTCTACAGAGTGAGTTCCAGGACAGCCAGGGCTACACAGAGAAACCCTGTCTCGGAAAAAAAAAAAAAAAAAGCCAAAAAACCAAAATAACAACAGCCAAGTTATGGGATTAGTATAAGCATCCATCAACATACAAATAGACAAAGAAAATAAGGCACTGTGCACAATGGAATCTTACTCAGCAAGAAAAAAAATGTTTTTATAAGAAAATAGATGGGGCTGGCAAAATGGCTTACTGGGTAAAAACTCTTGGCATCAAGCCTAAGAACTGACATTTGTGGACAGAACTTACTGCAGCAGGTTCCCCTCATCCTCCACACATACACCATGGTATGCAAGCACACACAAAACAAGTAATAAAATGTAAATAGGAAAAAAAAATAGATGGATCTCAAGATATGAAATAACATAATTCATGTATAAAATCTAGAATTAAAATGAAACAGAAAAAAAACCCACCTATCTAGGATGCCAGTATTTAGAAAGCCAAGGTAGGAAGATACAAACAATTTCAAGGCAAGCTTGGGCTACAAATTGTAAATTCCAGGACCCCTGGACTAGAGTAAGAACCTGCCTCAAAAACAACTCACCACCAAAAAAGGCATGGAACTAGAATGGAGCCTAAGAAAGAGAAAAATGGTGACCTTTGAGTTTTATTTTATTGGTTGGCTTTTTGTTTTGCTTTTTGAGACAGTCTCTCTCTTCAAAGCCCTCGCTGTACTAGAACTCACTCTGTAGACCAGGCTGGCCTCCAACTCAGAAATCCGCCTGCCTCTGCCTCCAAGTGCTGGGATTAAAGGCGTGCGCCACCACTGCCTGGCAAAGAAAGAGTCTTTGAGAAAGATGAGGGTGATGGGAGGAAGACAAATAAAAAAAAGTGAAGTATCCTGTCCCACGTACAGAATATGAATTTAAATACGAGTGTGTAAAAAAGGGACAACAGGGTGGGAAGGGGGAAGAAGGTGTATGTGGGCAAGGTACCGTTGTTCTATGGAGTTTTAGGGCCAAGGAGATGGCTCAAAGGGTAAAAAGGCTTGCTGTGTAATGCATAAGCCTAATGACCTAAGTTTGATAACCAGAACCCATGTTAAAAAAAAGATGGGCAAACAGACTGGTTGAAAGTTCACAGAATCCACAGCAACAAGACAAAAAGGAAGAGCTAGCACCCAAAAGCTGTCTTCTGGTCTCTACATGTGCTTCATCTACAGGAACACACACACACACGCGCACGCGCGCGCACACACACACACACACACACACACTACATTTTTTAAAACAAACTCTAATGCCAGGTGGTAGCATGACACATGCCTTTCAGAGGCAGGGGCAGGTAGATAGATCTCTGAATTCGAGGCCAACCTGGTCTACAGAGCAAGTTCCAAGGCAGTCAGGGCTACAGAGAAACCCTGTCTTCAAAAAAAAAGTTAATGACTGCCTCAGTGTTGACACAACTTCATAATTTGAATTTCTATTCATTTTGCTCTATTTAAGGAAGGAAGGAAAAAAGTGCAAAGATAGTCCAGCACTCATTAGGCGGAGGTAGGCCATCCTCAGTTACATACTGAGTTAGAGACCAGCCTGGGATACATGAAACCCTGTCTCAACACACACTATCTAAAAACCAACCATTCAACCAAAAAAAACCAGTACAAGTATTATTCTGCTACATTGTCTGTACCTTAATGGCACAATCTCTCATGTATACTTTAGTACACAGAGGGGTTATGGGAAGTGTGAAAGTCACCAAAGTTTGTGTTCATATTTCCTAGGCAAAAGGGACAAGAGCAGTTAGAATATTAAAACCTTCATGGAAAAGCAAAAGGCCCTCAGCTGAGCAAATATCATGGCTATAGGAACCTTATCCACTATCTATTAAAAAATTAAAATAGGTACTTGAGCCTTAGGCACTTGCATTCTCAGGCACTGGCCTAAGGACCCATTGTCAATCACTTCACCTCAGCGGCCTTCTCACTCATGCGCTCTCCTTTGCTGTGTTTCTGAGACAGTCCTTAGTCAGGTTACCAAGCTCTTATCTTTCACTGTTTGTCCCAACTTAGTAATTATCATAAAGGTTAAGTTCTGAGAAGTGAACAAACACTAGTATAGAAATATCTGAACCACTTAGAAAGCCAAGACTCTCTTTGTATGAACTGTACGGTGCCAATTACAGCAGACAAGGTACCCTCCCTCTAGAACCTTCTATTCCAGTGGTTGGTTCTCAACTTTCCTAATGCTCCAACCCTTTAATACAGTTGCAGTGACCACCAATCATAAAATAATTTTCATTGCTATTTCATAATTATAACTTTGCTATGTTATGAATCTTAATGTAACTATCTGATGAGCATAATATCTGATATACAATCCAAGAAAGGGCTTTCAACCTCCCACAGGCGAGAACCACTGTCCTATTCTAACATCCTGAAATTAGGTTACAAATGTGACCATAAGAGCAAAGGCAAATCTATCACACAACAGACAATGGCTTGACAGACAGCTTAGTCTATAAATTATCTGCCTGACCATCATAGGACTAGTTTGATCCCTAAAACCAACCAGAAAGAAAGAAGGGAGGGAGGGAAGAGAGGAAGTGATGCATGTTTGTATCCTAGCAGACTTGGTGAGTTCCAAGTGTCATAAAGAAAATTCGTTGATGCCTGAGGAAGGACACCTCATGTTGTCCTCTGGCCTTCACACATGCATATACCTGTATATTCACAAGCAACAGAAAGGTAACAAGGTGAAACTTACCTACAGTGGAGACAGTAGAGCCAGCCTCATCTAGGACATCCACTGACTCTGCCAACTGGAGCTGGATTTTTGGCACCACAGTGAGAATAGCAAGGACATCCAAAGCAAAACGCACAGTGTCATTCCTAAACAGGAAGAAGAACTGGTCAACAGGGAACTACAATAACAAAAAAAATAAATAAATTTAAAAAAAAAAACATACAACAGGTTGAAACCACCATTTGAACAGTTCTATTTCTTAAACGTTTAAAACTCTGAGAATATACTGGACACTCTAGAAAATAATTTGGAAGCCTGGTAGTAGTGGCACATAGCTCTGATCCCAGCACTTGGGAGGCAGTGGCAGAGGCAGGAGGATCTCTGTGAATATATCACCAGCCTGGTCTACAGAGTGAGTTACAGAGAGCCAGGACGATACAGAGAAACTCTGTCTCAGGAAACCAAAAAAAAAAAAAAAAAAAAAATCTGGAGATATGAAATGATGGTGATTACATTTACTTATTAGTGTATGTGTCTCAGTGTGTGCAGTCAGAAGACAACTTTCAGGATTTGGTTTTCTCCTTCCATCATGTTGGTTGCAAAGATCAAATCAGGTCACCAGGCCTGGAGGCAATTTCTTTTCCCACTGAACCATCTCCCTTGCCCAAAACAGGAATTTTTTTTAAAATAATTTTTTTTATAGATTTATTTATTTATGTATTTGAGTACCCGAAGAAGGCATCAACTCCATTACAGATGGAATCCAAAATGCTCTGAACCAAGACTACTTCAAATTCCATCCCTTGATCTATCAGTTAAGAACCACTAATCTAAACCGGGCAGTGGTGGCGCACGCCTTTGATTCCAGCACTCGGGAGGCAGTGGCAGCCAGAGCTCTGAGTTCGAGGCCAGCCTGGTCTACAGAGTGAGTTCCAGGACAGCCAGGGCTACACAGAGAAACCCTGTCTCAAAAAAAAAAAAAAAAAAAAAACAAAAAAGAAAGAAAGAGAGAGAGAGAGAAAGAAAGAAAAACAAAAACAAAAAAGAGATCTGCTTGCCTCTACCTACTAAGTGCTGGAATTTAAGGCATGTGCCACCACCACCTGCCTTAGTACAGCATAGTTTCTAATACGGTAATGAGTTCTAAGGCCAGAAGGTTTAAGAATGGCTATTCCAAAAGAAATCTATTAGATTTAGTATCTCTGAATTTAGCAAACAAGGTACTCTCTCAAACAGCCCACCCACCCTTTGGGTGGTGACAGGGTGAGAGGACCGAGTTAGCCAGAGTCAGACTGACTTCATGACAGGCTGCAAACTGACAGGGTAGTTGATGACCTCTTCAGCTCAAGAACCTGCATGTGAGGCATGTAAGCTTATACAACTATACACACTCAACATTTAAAAAAACCAAGTTAAATAGTAAGAAAATAAAAATCACTCTCATACTTAATCTACTTCCTTCTCACAGTCAAATATAAAACTTCAATCTAACAACAGCTTGTTAAGCAGGCATTATATGTTATGTCTTATGAACTTCATGTGAAACCTTTAGTCCTACCTTGCATAATAAGTCTTCCAATTGCAGGCAATGGAAATAAGTTGCAGTAAGAGCTGCACACAGGAAAGCTTGAGGAAGACTTCAGCAGGTTCCCAATATAGCTGAGCTGGGCCATATTCTATCAAAAACTCCATCATTTCCACAATCTGCTCATGAGTATATGAGCATGCCTATAAGAAGAAGTATGCATAATTATGATACATAATTGTATCATCTGCTACATATTCAATGCCTGCCAAAAACTTTTAATAATAGCTTTCCATTTTGACAATTCTTTTTTTGTTGTTATTTTTTGTTTTTTGTTTTTTGTTTTTTTGAGACAGGGTTTCTCTGTGTAGCCCTGGCTGTCCTGGAACTCACTCTGTAGACCAGGATGGCCTTGAACTCAGAAATCCACCTGCCTCCCGAGTGCTGGGATTAAAGGGTCAATTTTGACAATTCTTGAGTCAACAAGTTCCTATGTTAAAGCACGGCTACATAACGCTTAGTCCTTTATTTGTAACGGCACACATAATAAGATAAAAATTATGAGAGGTTAATTTGTGCATAATTATGAAGGTTAAGAGAAAGTAGCACCACATAAACAGGTTATCTCTTCAGTTGGTGATTTTGAATCATGCAGACACTAATCTTGATCCTAACCTATCAAGTAAGTCCCAAACTGAGAGAGCTAGAGTATGGAAGCATCCTTTCCAAAAAGAAATTCTGAACGATGCTCAGCACTCTTCACAAAAGCAAGCGGTTTTACTCACATCTCAATCCACCCTTTAGTTCTACTGTGCCAGAGAAGGAAGGACTCAAATGGAAACAAAAAAGGTCCTTGAAATTCATCTATTCCCTCCACCAACTGCACTGCTCTCAATTGTACAGGGCAGGTAAAAATGCAAAGATGTGTGTGTGTGTGTGTGTGTGTGTGTGTGTGTGTGTGTGTGTATCTCCTACAGACATGACACTTGTCTCCAAGTGAATTTCAGACCTGTACCTGCTGCAAGTAACACTACCTTTAAGACTATATGTGGGGTCAGGATGTAAAGTTTTACAACACTTACCAGGCAAGTGTAGGGGGTCGGGTTTTGAGATATCTCCCACAAACACACCATATTAATGATTAGCTAGGCATGTAGTACATGCCTTTAATCCAGGCACTTGGGAGGCAGAAGCAAATAGTTCTCTATGAGTTCCAGGCCAGCCTGATCTACATAATAAAGACCCTGTGTGGTGGCTATTCTTGGTTGTCAACTTGACAACATCTGGAACTAAAACCAAATCAGATGGGCACACCTTTGAAATTTTGTTTTCTTTTTTAATTAAATTATTTGAAGTAGGAAGACCCATTTTTAATCTGGATCTTTTAGGATAGGAAGAGACATCATTAATCCAGATCTTTTGAAGTGGTAAAATCCACATTTCATCTGGGTCTATCCTATATATCCTATATCCTGTCCTATATAAAGGGCATGGAAAAGGGAAGCTTTTGCTCTACCTGCTTGCTCCATTCCTTCACTGGCATTACAACCTTCTTCTATCATATGCTGAACACCAGCTGAGGCATCCAGCCTCATGGACTGAACAACTAATGGAATCTTGGACCTTCTGTTGGTAGACAACCAACCACTGTTGAACTAACTGGACCACCGCCTGTAAGCCATTCTAATAAATCCCCGTAGGGAGAGGATGAGGTTGTGTGTATCACTCTGTAAGTTCTATTCTTCTAGAGCACCCAGACCACAGATTTTGGTATCAGAAGTGGTTCTACAGCAACAGAAGTATAAGACTGAACTTAAGTATCTGGAACAGGCTTTCCAATTTGTTAACATCTACAGTTATCGAAGCCCCTCAAGTTACTAAAACGTCTCCTGGAAGCTTGGGAGTATTGAAAGACCATGGTGTGATGTATTTTACAAACTTAAGGAGCAAAAGCATTTGATTATCCTGATTCACCAATTGTGAGAGGCAATGGATTTGGTGACTCTGTACACAAAACTTGAAAAGAGCCATTGGTAGTGCACACCTTTAAAACCAGCACTCTAGAAGCAGAGGAGGTGCGTCTTTGTGAGTTTCAGGCCAGCCTAGTCTACCCAGCAAGTTTCAGGACAGGCTACACAGAGCAACCCTGTTTCAGGGAAGGGGGCGGGGGGAGGACTTTCAGCACTTTCTGAAAAATATAAGGAAAATGATGCTGCTGTTTGGTTGCTCCTAGCATCTCAGAATAAATTAACAAAGGATAGGACTGAGCTCAGTGATAAAATTAACCAACTTCCAGCATCTCAGAATATAGTGAAGGACAATAATTAACTCAGTGATAAAACTGACCAGCTCCAGATGGAATCAGTCTAAAGAGTTCTACATGTGCCCTGGAAGAGAATCTTCTCTCCAGTAGCCAAAGAACTCAAGTTGTGTAAAAATCGAACAAAAGCCCTCATTATTAGACTGACTGAACTACAGAAAAAAATCAAGTCCCAGCCTCCGAGCATATTAAAGTAAGGGCATTAATTAATAAAGAATGGGACTGTGTAACTTGGGATGGAGATGTGTGGGAGGACTCTACTGAGACTGGGAACTTTGAACCCTCAGATTCTCAAGGTTTACCTAAAACCTAATCCTTCACACAATGGGAAGGCCCAGAAGACTGGCCTATCACTAATCCTATAGGACACAAAATAGTCAGAGGGGCACCAGCCCATCTGTACAGCACTGTTGTCACCCCTTTCCTTAGGCCAGGCCTTAGGGTTGAAGATACTGCTGCTCAGTTGGATGAATTAAATCCAGTGGGTTTAACTGGACCTCAAAGTAGCAGGGCCAGGTGGCAGTCCCTAGTTGCCAAAGGCAAGGTGATCATAGTTATTGTAATGGGTAGCATGACAAAGTAAAGTCCATAATGGCCTGACCTGTAATGGACAGCAAAGGCAAAGTGATTTTTATGGTGGCATGACTCATATAGACCTTTAGTACTGGCTAGTCAGTCATGGTGTTTCCAGGCATGTAATAGGTAAGAAACCTATCACATGCTTCATCTATTCAAGTGGAAAAATTCTAAAACAAATGAAAGATTACATCAGATTGTGGCAAATGAGAATCTCAGCCTATGAACCAATTTCCAGACTTAAGTCAGTAAGCAAAATCCCTCTGTGGCCTCTGCATCAGCTTGTACCTCCAGATTCCTGACTTCCTACAATGATGAACAGTCATATAAAAGCATAAGCCAAAAAAACCTTTATCTCCCAAGCTGCTTTGGTCATGGAGTTTCATCACAGGAATGATGTCATCATACTCAAAAATAAAATTAAACACATAAATAAATTATTATCATCTTACCTTGTATGGAGGCTGGGGGTGAACAAGAATACCACCCTCAGTCCTCTGAAGTGACTGCTTGACTTGTTCCAATTTAATGGCCAGGTGAGCCTCAAAATACTTGCGCAGAGCCATGCAGGTATGTTTTCCTGTTTGGCGACTAGCAAATATTTCATCATCACTCAAAAGTGCACCCTGGTCTTCCAAATTTAAAATCTCCAAAGTACTGATCTATTAGTAAACAGGTATAAGATTGTAAAGGAGGGAGAAAGAACATACAGAAGAGTAAAAAGATAAGATTTTGGTAAATGTTTCTGTTCAACAGTACTGACAAATACCAAAGTATATCCATATACAACAAGCTAACAGTCATATGAAACAAAAAAACAACAGCTTCCAATTATATTAAGTTATATACAGAGAATGAGGCGTATCCTTGTAGTCCAGCACTTGAGAAGCTGAAGCAGGAAAGCACTAATTTCCAGGCCAGTCAATCTACACAGGAAATTCAAGGCTAATTTGTGCTACAGAGAAACACTTAAAAATCAAAATGAAAGAGAACAGAAAGCTACAACAGCCTCAAATTGCTGCCAATTTTAAAGAGCAAAATTAACCAGGTACATTGTATAGTAGCCCACAATTGGATTCCAGCTCCCAGCACTTGGGAAACAAGAGCAAGAAAAATTGACACAATTTCAAAAAAGTAAGAGAAAAATTAAGGTTATCAAAAAATTACTATGTGGGGGGGGGGGGGGGGAGTTAAGGGCTCAATGGTATGATAAAACCTCCAAGCCGGGCAGTGGTGGCGCACGCCTTTAATCCCAGCATTCAGGAGGCAGAGGCAGGCAGATTTCTGAGTTCGAGGCCAGCCTGGTCTACAAAGTGAGTTCCAGGACAGCCAGGGCTACACAGAGAAACCCTGTCTCGAAAAAAAAAAAAAAAAACACAAAAAAACCTCCAACCACCAAAGACACTGGAAAGAGAACAGGGCTCAGCGCAGCAGTTCAGCGGTACAGTGAATGTGCAAGAGGCCCTGGGTTCAATCCTCAGCACCAAAGAACCAGAGGAGAGAAAGTAATAAAAATTCATAAAAGAGAAGAAAATTAATTTATACGAGGACTGCCCAAAAACGCCAATCAGAAGTGTTCTCCCAGATGGATGCAGTGATTTGTACCTGTGATCCCTTCACTGAGAACTGGAGGCAGGAAAGGTAGTTCGAAGTCATCTTTAGCTACACAATTAAGGCCAGATTAGGCTACATGAGATCTATATTCAAACAACCACAAAGAAATTTCCTTTCTTCTACAAGATGTCTTTCTGAATAACCTAAACAAGTAGGACCCCTACAGCTAACTGAAGAGCCAATGGAAGAACCTCACCAAGTTCACCAGACGACGAAGACCATCATAACGGTCAAAGAGCTCCAAAACAGCCCGGAATGAGAAGCAAATTGAGAAAAACATAGTAGCATGGCAACACCCTGAAGCGTGAGAGCACTCCATTAACCACAGGGTGTAGTTCACCACATCCGACAGGACATTGTGAGGGTGCATGCACACCTGCAAAAAATAAATAATAATATATTTAACATTTGGGGCAAAGGTATCTTAAGTGTAGATAGAAATGTTTACAGAATACAGTGATCACTCTAAGTCAATTCTAGAAAATTTGTTCCAAACCTAAAAATGACCTACATTTAATTAAATACAACCTATACTTACTTAGAGCCAAAAAATTACAACATTTAATGCTTCTAAATAACTTTATATATTAAATATTTATATACTATATAAATTCATATAGTATGTTAGTACTTATATACTAAGTATTAAATTTTGCTTAACAATTTTAAAGAGGCTCATAGAAGTTAAGAAGTTAAAGACTTTTTTTTCTTTAAGATACAGTCTCACTTGGTGGCCCTAGCTGACCTGGAACTCACCTGTGTAGACCAGACTGGTCTCAAACTCAGAGATCTACCTGTTTCTGCCTCCTAAGTAAAGGATTAAAGGATTAAGTCACCATACCCAGCAAGGACATTCTTAAAAGTGGCTGAGCTGTTAAGCAGTGGTGACACAGGCCTTTAATTCTAGTACTCAGAAGGCAGAAGCAGGTGGGTTTCTGAATTCGAGGGCAGCCTGATCTACAAAGCAAGTTCCAGGATAGCCAGGACTATACAGAGAAACCCTGTTTCTGGAAAAAGAAAAACTGGGAGGTGGGGGGTGTGCCTGAGAGTACTACTGATACTAAGTCTACAAGTGTAGTATCTGCTGCTCCACTGACTCTTACAATCAGTTGTAAAACATTCCCTAGATTTGATGGGTACTTTTTTCTATATTTTAGCCATAATTGATTTTTTTGTATATAAATAGTTTACTATTCACAAAAAGTAAAATTTTAACTATATTTATCTTAAGAAATGAACAAAGACAACACCCAAACAATCATCAGCCTAACTTAAAAACTAATATACTAGGGCTGGAGAGATGCTCAGTGGTTAAGAACACTGCTCTTCCAGAGGTCCTGAGTTCAATTCCTAGCAACCACATGGTGGCTCACAACCATCTGTAATGGGATCTGATGACCTCTTCTGGTGTGTCTGAAGACAGCTACAATGTACTCATATTCATAAAATAAATAAGTCTGGATTTTGTGGGGTTTTTTTTTAATTTGTATCAGAATATTTTTTTAAATAATAAATCTTTTTTTTTAAAAAAAATAAAAAATATCCTAAGCCAGATGCAAGGATTAAAGGTGTATGCCACCATGCCCAGCACAGACATTCTTTAATATGGCTGAGCTGCTGGGCAGTAGTGGAACAGGCCTTTAATCCCAGCACTTGGGAGGCAGAGACAAAAGAATCTCTTGAGTTTGAGAACAGCCTCTCAGGCCTCAGAGAGTCAGGCCAGCCAGGGTTACACACACACACACACACACACACACACACACAGAGTCATATATTGTACAAAATGTGATACAGAAATGATAAGCCCTCTCCAAGAGAGACCCAGGGGAACTACCGCTTGTCAAATGTACAACCCACTCACTTTAAAAGATGATCATGAACATTTCAGACTTGATGAAAAACAAAAGACTCAAACTAAGAATGAGAACATGTAAAATTAATTAGCTTATGATACATCGTAAATTATTTAACACATATAAAGCATCATCTGTTTTTACAATTAATTGACTTTAAAATATAATACAGCTCTACTGAGAGACAAATGAAAAGCACCTGGCTATTAATCGTAACGCCACAAAAATCACAGAAAGCAAATAAAGTTGTAGAACATCTATCCTGCAGGTTCTCAGTAGAGTCAGAAACTTTTCTTTGTACATTTCAATTGTCCATTTTAGGATGCTTTATGAGGCCTACACATTTGCATGGCTCATGCCTCTCAGAAGAATTTCATCTTTCCAAACACTGTTCTGTGAATGTGCTGTTTTCAAGAGATGACCCCATCAAGTCCCATCCTCTTCACCTGAACGGACTAGACTTACTCTTTCCATAGCATCCTGGTTGTAGGACAGGTAATACAAGCACATGGACACACCAGTTGCAGCCATAGATGGACGAGGAATTTCCAGTAATTTCTGTACTCCACCATGTGCAACAAATTCTGTGGCAAATTTGTTATGGAGCAGGAGAGATGCTAGGTGCTAAACAATAGGGACACAGGTTACAGCGGAATAATTAAAAAAAAAAATCACAAATTTCTTAACACAATATCAAGCCACTATAAAGAGTCACATAAGTAGAGAGCCAGCGTCTCCCAAAAGAAAAGCTAGAGTGAAGAAGGGAAAATAAATAGGAAAAAAGGAATGTAAGTGAAAGAAAAAGAAAGGTTTAAAATTCTACCACATCCCTCTTTCCTTTCTAACACAAAAATTATTCATCTTTCAAAGACCTGTCAGGGTAGGGAGGAAGGACAGGAATAGAACCCAGGGCCTTGCTAACCATGGCCTGTACCTATGAGCTATACTCTCAGCAAACCAAAGGTTTTTATGCGGGTTGAAAAGAAGAAATGGGACGGCCTATAATATTCTTGTTACTGCCCACCACTGTAGGGTATGCAGTAAAAAAAATAAACCTGGTTTGGGGGTTGGTTGTTTTGTTTTTTTACGTTTCTATTCCTTTTACAGATGTGAGGAAATGAAAAGTCCCAGCAGGAATACATTCCTGTTATCATGGAGCTACCTACTGCCATACCTTCCCTTCCCTAGTGATGGAATGTATTTTATCCCTTCAAACTGTAAGTAAAATAAACTCTTCTGTGGTAGATTGGGTCTAACGCTTGTATTATTTTAATTGGGTTCCCGAAATTGCACAAGAATCCACATATAAGACACTGAGGGTCCCTGCCCCAGTTTGTTCTGATTGGTAAATTAAAGATGCCAGAGGCCTGGCCGGGCAGTGGTAGCGCACGCCTTTAATCCCAGCACTCGGGAGGCAGAGGCAGGTGGATTTCTGAGTTCAAAGCCAGCCTGGTCTACAGAGTGAGTTCCAGGACAGCCAGGGATACACAGAGAAACCATGTCTTGAAAAAAAAAAAAAAAAAAGGATGCCAGTGGCCAATGACTGGGCAGGGAGACAGAAGTGGGACTTTAGGATTTGAGGGCAAAGGACTAAGAGAGAAAAGAGAAATTACGAACTGCCATGCTGGGTAAGAAGAGCAGGTCTGAAAAGTACAAGTTAGAGAGATAGCCAACGTGTAAGAGTTGGGGATCATGGCCCAGAAGGGCTGCAGGCCTGGGTCCGGGGAGGTCAGGATCAAGTAATAACCAAGTAAGTAATAATTCAGTAATATAGGAAGGGAGAGTATGCTAGCTAGCCACATGGGAGGTTTGGAGTGGCCCAGCCATCAAGCTGTTTATATTTAAGGTATACTAAAATATAAGGTTGCATATGTTTGTCTTTCTTTTGGGAACCCAGAACATTGGGGTGGACAGTGAGGAACACTCACCACCACAGCTGCTGGGTTGATGTAAATAGTATTAATCGCATACTGCTACATCTTCCATTTAAAAAAAAAAAAAAAAAAGTCAAACAAACAAAAGTAAACTACATGTAGCAGTGCTGGCCTAATCTCATCAACTTAGTAGGCTAAGACAGGAAAGCCACACTTCGTGGCCAACCTAGAACTTAGTGTGACCCTGTCTCAAAAACGAAAAAGTTAAGAGCTGAAGCATGCAGGTTTCTAGTGAATGCAGGTTTCTTGCACAGTATCCTCTGGGCCTAGGGTAATTCCTCTTACCCCACAGACACAAAGGGTGATAACCCTGGCTCTAAGCAATGGCACAATTTTACAATAATTTTATTAGTACATGACTTTTGTTAACCTTCTCAATTTAATTTTTCATATATAATCAGCTCAGTGCTCTAATCCAAGTTCAGTCACTGACTTTATGAAGTCCAAAATGTTTTCTTTTCTATTTATTTTCAATATAGCCCCAAGCAATAAAACAAAAATGTTTTGGAACAAGGTTTCATTATGTGTCCCAAGCTGGCCTCCATCCCACAGTTGCTGGAATTAGACTCCCAAAGAACAACCTTGAGCAAAGTATCAAAAGTGGTAGGATTTTAATGTATCAGAATGCATTTCAAAATATTAAAACTTCAAAATTTTAGCTATTTCATTATGTTCACTTATCATGTGAGTGGCTGTGGTGTTATGTGTGGAGGTCAGAGTACAAAAAGCAAGAAATGGTTCTCTCCTTCCACCATATGATTCCCAGAAATCAAACTCAAGTCATCAGGCTTGGCAACACATGCCTTAACCTGTCAGCCATCTCAGTGGCCCTAGATACTGTCCGTGAACCCACTGTCCCTACCTCCCCAGAACTGAGACTGTGAGAATAAACCACCACACCCAGATAAATTTTTATTTCCTGTTCAATTCCTACAGGCTCTCAGATTGGAATGATCTGTGTAATTTTGAGGACACAGTGTACAACAAAAGTGTGAGGATTCTTCCTATTTCTGAACACGGGGCCTCAGGAGAACTAGAGCTCCCCCACCTGTTTCCAGAAGAGACAATACTGATTTGCAATTATAGACTTGGAGGGTAAAGTAAGGCCAATGGCAGCATTAACAGGTGTATACCCTCTTCACAAGTTCTCAACACCTAGAACTGGACTGTCTCACATAAAACTCAAATCCCTTCCTTCCCTTTTTTGGTCCCATATGACTCTACCATTCTTCCACCCAACTCATGCCTCAAGAGGCACCTCAACTGTTGGTTTTCTCATGTCATTACCATACCATCATGACAATCACCATCACAATAGGTGTAGAAACAGAATAAGCAGGCTTAACATTTATCAAGAAACCTAAATTCAGGGCTGGAGAGATGGCTCAGAGGTTAAGAGCACTGGCTGCTCTTCCAAAGGTCCTGAGTTCAATTCCCAGCAACCACATGGTGGATCATAACCATCTATATATTGAGATCTCGTGCCCTCTGCTGGCCTGCAGACATACATGCAGGCAGACTACTGAATACATAACAAATTGAATATTTTTTTTTTAAAAGAAACTAATTTTATTTGGGACCTCACCACCTACAAACCAACTTCACTTCCCCCTGTGGGCAGAACCTGTCTGTTTCCTTTCTTTTTTAATACTGTCTTATCCTGGAACTTGCTATGTAAACCAGGCTGGCCTTAAACTGAAAAGAGATTTGCCTGCTTCTGCCTTCTGAGTACTAATATTAATAGTATGGACTAGCATACCCAGCCTCAACTTTCTTTTAACCCATTTTGTTCATAATTAGACTCAATACATGTTCCTTCTCTTACAGAACTTGTATCTTCCTTTTGAACAAAATGATAAACCCACAAACAGCCAGACAGATAGATCAATCCATCGATCTTTCTCCCAGAGACAGGGTTTCTCTGTGTAGCCCTGGCTGTCCATCTGTAGACGAAGCTAGTCTCGAACTCAGAGATCCATCTGCCTTCACCTCCCAAGTGCTGGGATTAAAGGTGTGCATCACCACCCAACTCAAACCTAGATTCTGTGCACACAGGTGCATGCCTGAGTGTGGGTGTTTACTCAAGCAAATGAGAGAATGAATATGTATGCAAGGTATTATGTGGGTGCCGCCCAAGGAGGCCATCATTTAATCTAGAGCTGGAGTTAAAAGCAGTTATAAGCTACTAACTATGGGTGCCGAAAACCAAACTTGTTTTTGTCTGATTTGGTTTGGGTTTTTCAACACAGGGTTTTCTGTGTAGCCCCAGCTGTCCTGGAACTCACTCTGTAGACTAGGCTAGCCTCAAACTCACAGAGCTCCATCTGCCTCTGCCTCTACCTCACAAGTGTTGGGATTAAAGGCACACGCCACCGCCACCACCACCGCCACCGCCACCATCACCACCACCAGGTCAAACTTGGTAGTTTTAACTGGTGAGCCATCTCTCTAGCTCCAATTTTGCTTTTAAGGGTCTCTTTCTTTTGAGTTTTTCTCTGTTCATACATGTTTCATTATCTTTTGTCCAATATATCTTTGTATAGAAACAGATAAAGAACTATACCCATTAAAATTCCAAAAAGACCAAGTAAACATCCAAAGCCACTCTCTAACTGCATGTTGTTCAAAATTAATATTGTAAATGAATGTAGTATTTCTGGACCACCAGACACAGCTCTGACCTCCAGTGTTAATGGTATAACCACTGAGTGCAAACAGACTGACAGAAACAGACACCTAGATAACACATATACACCATCCCACATACTACTCAAATTTTGTTTGATCTCATCCAAGTCTTAAAATGTCTAGGGACTGAATGAAACACTGATACAGCAGACACTGGTGACATGTGGGTTCACTTAATTAAAATTAACTAATTTTGAAAATTTGAAGCCAGGCATGTACTAGTTCACACATGTAATCCCAATATCAAAGAGGGTGAGGCATGAGGGCTGGTGTAAACTCTAGGCCAACCTGATCTGGACATGAATCCTATGCTAACCCGTGCCACAGACTGAGACCCTACTCAAAAATAAATAAATGAAACCAGTTCTTCAGAGACACTTTCAAATACTGGAAAAATCACAGATAGTTGACTGGTACTACTACACTAACCACACTGAACATGAGTTTCAGAAATATCAGTACTAATAAAATACTCAGTGACCTACTGTTTTTGAAAACTTTACCTTGAGTGCCTCAAAAGTAAGCAGGACATCATTAGTCTGTTTCAGATCAATATAAAACATCATCAATTCTCGTGATCCAAGTTGCATGAATATGGGAAGTAACTGAAATGAGGACCAAAAAAAAAAAAAAAAGTCTTAAATTTTGGCTTTTTCATATTCTCTGTACTTTACGAAGGAAGAATATTAAAAAAAAATTAAACATCTCGTTTCCCGCAACAGGTGGCGAACCAACGTGCTGAGCAAGAATCCACTAGAAATGTAAGATTATTAGCCTGAGAGTTAAGAGTTTTATTTTCTAAGTGAAAGAAAGGTGGTGCTGGAACAAGTCATGTGGCCTCAAGCACAGGAACCTTGAAACAAAGAAAGAGGGTTCTGAGGTCCCCTGATGTGGAAAGAGACAAGATGGTTGTTCTGTGTCAGAGAGCTGGAGAATGGAAGCTACCTACATCTTGGAGCAGACATTGATTTAACTGTAAATTTATAATATTGGGTTTTTGCTTTTAAGATAGATTTAAATACAGATTTTGTCCAAATCACATAGGGAATTTCGCCCCTGGATCAGAACTAGGGAAAATTAGTCACTGACTCCAAGTAGAGAGGACAGTGATAATTACCTGCTATGAACAGGTATTAATTAATAACGTCTGTGGCTCCAGGTAGAGCCCAACAGATAGATGGTATAACAGGATGGCTTCTATAGGCAGAGAGCTTAAGTAAAAATTACTTGCTTCCTAAGGCAGATATTAGTCAAAGTTTAAATTAATTGCTTTAAAGATGGTATAAAGATATATTGCTCTAATATGTCTCACAGGATACTCAAATTCTGTCTAACGTGGGCACCATGGGAATCTTGGGTTATTATCCTGCTTGGCAAAATAGAAAAGGCCTAAGAATAGGCACATACAGTATTTTAGTTTACTTCATTTGTTTTGGATAGTTTCAATTTTCAAAAAGGGTGTAATTGTGAGTTTTGTGGTTATATTATTCCTCTGGGAGAGAGGTCAAAATAAAGGTTTTCTGGTTACTGGCTCAAGGATATGCCGATTTGGTAGAAAGGTTTTATCTTTGTGTTTTTAGAAAAGGTGATTAGTGTCTATACACCTTCCAGAGTAATATGGATCAGATATGACAAAGGGAGACCCTCTGAAGAACTAGATTCCAGAGAATGAAACAAAAAAGGTTATCTTGATGATACCAAAATTTTGTTTTGAGATTTGTATATTACAGAATATACAGCCTTGGTGAGTCTCCTCGTACACATGCTGAACTGACCTGCTTGATTGAACTCTTGATGTCTTGAACTTCTAAATCCAGTCAGGACACAGATATCAGCAATTAAATCAATCATTGGTGTGCCCTTCTTAAGGTCAACCAACTCCCCCTTTTTCCGTACCTCCTCCCCCCCTTCAAAATATCTGAATTCCCATATTCAGCTTGAAGAAGTTATGAAGAGTCGTTGTCCCAGCTCCCTGGGCTTTGGGGCTGGAGGTAGTTATTCTAAGGTTGCCTTTCTGGGGAATTTAGAAATGGTCATAATTGGAACAGGGAGGAAATAGCTAGAATTGATTGTACAGCCACAATCTCATTTGGTAGAAATCTTTTCAATAGTTACAAAATTGAAATTATAATCTCTTACATTGGTACAGAATTTATTTGGTACATATTTAAAGTTTTCATTGGTGTATGAATTTCTTATTGATATAAAATTGGGTTTAATATTGTTACTCTCATATAGGCATTCTGCCTATATAACACATGTAAGACTACAAGGCTTAGACCCAGTTCGTCTATAACTGCTATTATAAACAGTTCTTAGATGATTAAGCAATATGAGTTAAGGGCAGGATAGCAAACTCATGGTTCTGAGTTAATTAAAAGGGTGTTTCTGAGATATTTCAATTAGAAATGGCCGAGAGTAGCCAAGACTTAACAGTTCAGAAATGCTTTGGGTAGATGTCTTCAAAAGTGTCAGAAGTCCACAGAATATGACATTTGCGGACATTTCTTTATTAAAAATCATTTGACTAGAGACCTGTCTGCTCCTGACAGCACCCCTTTCTTGGATTCAAAGAAGAAATTAAGCATCAATGGAGTTGCTCCAGTTGTGGCGAGACAGCCATTAGACAAAAATTGCCTCATTTCATCTACAGACAAAATACTGTCTAGAAAAAGGACACACTATGCAGAATAGTCGACTGATAATCTGTACCAAGACAGGGTAATCAGCCCTCAGCCTTCAAAATTCTGCATTACAAAGGTCTGTCAGATGATTCTGGACCACAAGGCTGAAGACCAATGCTCCAACATTTTGAAGAATAAAGGACTGTCCAGGTGACCAGCAGTCTCTATAAATTGGCTAAGTTTTAGAAGCTATGTTTTGTGCTTCTCATATTTTCAGATAATATTAGACATTCTTGGATTTCTGACAGAGTTGAAGACTGGTAGTCTCATAGCCAACCCAAGCTGTTTAGCATAGAGAAAGATGATATAGATTTGAGAGGACAGTTTTCAGATGTCATACAATCTAAAAACAGGACATAAGTCAGGTACAGAATTATAAGTCCTTTAAGTTAGGATAGGTGGCAGAGTGCTTTATTTAACCAACAAAATTGATGGTGTTAAGTGTATCTTATACTTTATGTATTATAAAATGATAAAAGTTGTGCTCAATATATATATGAGAGAAAAGGTTTTTTATTATTATTTTTTATTTGAACAGAAAGGGTGATATATAGCAGAATTTTCCCTGTCCAATTAATTTAAATATTAATACAACAAGAAGCCTGTGATTATACAGGGAAAAGGGAAGTGGAGCTAAGAGTTTTAGAGAGGAGGGAGGACAACGGAACAGGAGGAGGTGGAAGGAAGATGGAGAAGCAGCACGTGGCCTGGAGAAACCACAAGTTATAAGGGATCTCATAGATGGGGAATATGGTCGTGTGGTGGTGGATCTGCCCAATCTAGGTGCTCAGCTTGTAATTAATTGAGTTGTGTTTACTTTGCCCAGGCTTATTTGGGTTGGAGATTTACCACAACAATCCCCTTAAAAATATGTTTCTATATTCACATATCAGGTTTGTATGAATACACTTTGATCAAACAACCTTTAATCAGGAGTGACCTGCATAAGACCTTATTAATATGAGATGAAGACCTTTCTGGAGTAAAGTTAGGACTGTATCTGAGTAAGGTACAGTCATAAAATGCCCTAGAGGTAAATTTAATAGTCCCAAAATGTCAAACAGTACCTTATCCCAATAACTTACCTCCTGATACTCTCCTAGAGGGGTCAAATACTGAAGAATAAGTCTCTGCTCAATAGCAGGAGTCATAGGATAGAGTGTGTAATTGGTGCCAATCACCCAGGGGGACATTTCTGACCAGCTGCTATTAGACAGCTCAACAAACACACGATCTGGGTCAGAAGATGAGAAGCCCAACTTCTGCTTGGCCTTCCTAAAGTTCTCTCTGTCACCATGCTTTGCTGACTTGTTTTTCTTTAATCCTCCTTCCTCAGGTTTAGTTGCTGAGTTCACTCTACTACTGGTCTTGTGACTTGAATCAAGACGAAAGGAGATCTCCATATCTCTAGAAGTTTCTTGCTCTCCATCCACAACATCTACTGCCATGTCACCATAGTCCATATCCACAGCCTCCTCATCCAGAGGCAAAAGGGGTTCCGAAGAGAGCTTCCGTGGACTAGGACGTTTATTGTCCTGCCGCAAAGCCACTTCTTGAAGCTGGAGCTCCCTCAGTCTTCTAAGCACTATTGCCACCTAGCAACAATTATTTGAGAAAAGTATTTATTCTGAATTTTAGTTTACATGATTCTTATTTTCTTGTTGATTTTATGAGGTAGAATCTTACTCATGCCTTTGCCTCTCAAATGCTAAGATTTGTAGGCACATGCCACCACAAACAGCCTATTATATATTACTTTCTATTAAAGAAAACTTGCCGGGCAGTCGTGGTGCACGCCTTTAATCCCAGCACTTGGGAGGCAGAGGCAGGGAGATTTCTGAGTTCGAGGCCAGCCTGGTCTACAGAGTGAGTTCCAGGCAGCCAGGGCTATACAGAGAAACCCTGTCTCGAAAAATCAAAAAAACAATGCAAAACAAAATAAAACCTCAATGCTCATGCAGTTAGATCAATACCTGGAAATAGTAAAGATGTGATAAATATGTTGATTTGATTCCTATAATTTGATGAAATAAGCTAAAGCTAAAATCAAGTTTAAAATATATATTTTTTTTTTCCCCAGAAAACCCAAACCAGAAGGTTTGCATATAAACCATTTACAACTGGTCTGTTGTGGGCCAAGGTAGACTGGACTATCCATCACACCTAAAAAGGCAAGAGCTAGATATATTTCTAGACTTTTTTTTTTTTTTAATTGCCTTTGAAAATCAAAACTGAAGATTTCAAAAACTTATCAAATATACATTGTATGTCACTAACAACTGCATAATCTAATTTCTAGGTTTTCCTTTTTATATCTTTTAAGTATTTATGTTCGGGGCCAAAACTAAAAAGTGGTACTCTGTTTACTCGAATGTAGTGATGTATGCCTGCAACTCCAACTCTTGGGAAATGGAAGCAGGACTGCTTCAGTCTGAAGCCAGCCTGGGCTTACTTACTGGGAACACAGTAAGTTCGAGGTCAATAGTGGCTACCCGGAAAGAAAATGTCTTAAAAAATTTTTTTTTTCCACAAACAAATGGAATAGCAATAGAGTGATACTATAATTCTACATTAAAAAGCCTGGCAGTGGTAGCACACGCCTTTAATCCCAGCACTCAAGAGGCAGAGACAGGTGGATATCTGAATTCAAGGCCAGCCTGGTCTGCAAAGCAAGTTCAAGACAGCCTATACAACACAGATACACAGAGATCCGTCTCTAATAAACAGAAGGGGTTTGCATCTAGAATTCAACCAGAATTGCATTTCTTTTAAAATTTAAGTAGTAGCTAAATTGAAGGTAATTTTAGTGAGTAAACTAATGAGTCTAGCAAAATAATAAAAATCCATTGTTATTAATGGATTAAAATTTTATCAATAATTACGAAATAATAAAGTTAACAATCCATTCAAGTAGTACAGATCCTACCACTCACTAAAAGTCTTTCAACTTTGCTACATGTTTCAAAGTCTTCAAAACACAAAGGTTAAGGGAAGATGTGAGAAATGAATAAAGGACAAAAAGAATGGTTTATATGTCATGATCCTTGAAAAGATTTTTTTTTTTTAAAGTTTAAATGTAAAAAAAAAAGCGAAATCAAAACTCTTTACTACAGAAAGAAATCTTTAAGTTATGATACAATGATATTCTAGTACATGTTTTTTGATAAGATATACCTGTTCAGATTCAAACAGCAAGTATGCAACAATTCATTCTAAGAAGGTCCTTACCAACTGTGAATTTTCATCTCTGTAGTTGGCAGCAATATCTTGATTTTCCATAGCACCTCCCAGCAGTCCAGTAGAATATGTCCTAAGTGGCTGATCAGCCTCTCGGGCCCATTTGAAAAGATTTTCAACAATGCCTTCCTATAGTAAAAAACAAGAAACAACACAATTCAGAAAGGGCCTATTTGCATGATTAAAATTATAAGCCAAGATTTCTATCTTATGACAAAAAAAAAGTTAATGAATATTTCAGTGGTGGGCTAGATGATTCAGGCATTAAGAAACTTGTTGCATCCAGGTAGTGATAGGGCCAGCTTTTAATCCCAGCACTTGGGAGGCACAGACAGACGGATCTTTGAATTCAAGGCCAGCTTGGTCTCCAGAGGAAATTCTAGGACAGCCAGGGCTACAAAGAGAAACTCTGTCTCCAATAACAAACAAAAAACCAACAACAACAAAAAACAAACAAAAAAAGAGATTCTGAAAAATATTACTTAACCCATATAGCAAGTAGTTATCCAAATAACATACTTTTGTTATTGATCTGCTTTTGTTGTTTGTAGAGAGAATATCTTGTGTATTGTATGGATGCATCACCTGTCAATTAAAAAGCCTACAGCCTATGGCTTAGGCAGGAAATAGAAGGTGGGACATTTGGTAGGAGATTCACCTGGAAGATGTGAGGAGATGGACACATGCTACCTGAGCACAGGTAACCAGCCACGTGGCAGAATGTAGGCTGGAATAAATGGGATATTTTAAGTTATATCAGTCAGAGAAGAGCCTAGCTATATGGCCAAGGTATTTGTAAAGATATTTTGAGTCTGAGTCTTATTAAGAACCTGGAGGAAGAACCAGGACCTAATTTCAACAGTTGTTTTTGGAGAGAGGATCTTATGTAGACCAGGGTGGCATTGAACTCCAAATTAGGAAAAAGTCTCTGAACTCCCACTCTCAGATTGCAGCTGTGTATCACTGCCTCAATATACTGCTTTTTGCATTTTTCTTTTGCCTGTCTATAGCATACCCTGCTACTTAAACAAGAAAAGGTTAACTCGTACTGTAGTAACAAACACAAATCTAACAATTCAATCCACTCAATTCAAACAACAATGACTTTTCTTCTATCAAGTACCTTTTCTTGAAAGACAACTGCAGTTTCTAGACCTGGCATGATGTCCAGCAGCAGTCTGCAAGCTGCAGTATTTAAAGGGGGCTCTCTACTTGTCATCACATATGCATTCACCAGCTGTAAAGAAAAGGGAGGAAAGAAATAAAGAAAAGGGGATGAGAATAAAAGAAAGGTGGATCGCCTGGCAGTGGTGGCGCACGCCTTAATCCCAGCACTTGGGAGGCAGAGGCAGGTGGATTTCTGAGTTCGAGGCCAGCTTGGTCTACAGAGTGAGTTCCAGGACAGCCAGGGCTACACAGAGAAACCCTGTGTCGAAAAACCAAAAACAGAAAATGAAAGGTGGATTGACATGTTCTACTTTTATATAGTATATATAGAGAGAAATGTTAACATGAATCCCATCAATTTATAAAATCAATGTGCTAATAATTACAAGTTTTAAGAAAGGCATAAAGTAGTACTATTTATCTGAAATTCAATTCAATCAAATTAAGGAAGTTTAGTAATTATAGTCCCATGGCTTTTCTGGAGGTAGGGATGGGTTGAAACAGGGTCTTATGTAGCTCAGTTTGACCTCAAAACTACATCTTTCCCCTTCTTCAGCCAAGTGCTAGCATTGTTTACAGACATAAGCCATCACAGTGGCTTCCATCATTTTCCACCTCCAACTACGAATATCCACCATTTCTTGAGCTAGTCACTGAAATACACACATAACATGTATGTACACACACACACTCATTTACCCTTAACAGGAGAAAGTACCTTCCTATCCACTCACATACCAGAGCACACAGCAGCGTGTTTATCAATCTTCGTTTTCCATTCATGAATCTAAAAGGACATTACATTCTCAATCAACACAGCCCTGAAAAGTGAGTATGAACTCCGTAGAGCCTTTACCAATGCTTCACACTAAACACAGTACACAGCAAACGGAATAATTTTATCACAACTAGAACTTTGTCAAGAAAGCTCAATTACTCATTCAATAGCCAAATTTAAAAAAAAAAAAAAAAAAAGATACTGCTCCCTCTACGATCAACTTTAACAAAGTTTCACATGACAGAAAACTATTAAATAAATAAATAAACAAATAAATAAGTGTCTAAAAATCTTCTGACAAAATTCCTGGAAGAAAAGAAAAACCTACTGCATTCATGAAATCATCATTCTTGAAGAGTATTCTCAGCAAATGGCCCAGCATACACTCTGGATCAGCTCGACCTACCAAAATAATAGGGAATACACAAAAGAATAGGTAAGCCAACCCCATCAAACAGATTAGACCTATGAAAAATAGACCTACATCTGCATTCTTGTAAATATGGCTAATAAACTATCAGCTAAAATAAGCAGAAACAAAGATAATATTTAGGGCTAGAAATGGTGGCACACACCTTTAATCCCAACATTTGGGAGGCAGAGGCAGGCGGATCTCTATGACTATGAGGCCAGCCTGGTCTACACAGCCAGTTCCAAGTCATCCAGAACTATATGATACCCTGCCTCAAAAGGAAGAAAAAGGAGCAGCAGCAGCAATATTTTTTTTTCTGGTTTTTCAAGACAAGGTTTCTCTGTATGTCCCTGGCTATGCATCACCACCACCCAGCAATTTTTGAAAAAGACTCACTCTCTAGGGTGCTGAGTAGATAGTCATTAAAGTGTTTCCCATGCAAACATGACTGCCAGGACCCTGACAGTCAGGTGTTCAAGGAAGGCAGCAATTGGGGCCAATGGCTCCTGACTTTTAGTGGTTTGACTCTCTCTAGCTACTCAGGGCCACAAGCTGATGGCTTCTGACAATTAACTCCTGATGATAGCAGCTGGGGAAAGAAACTTAGTTACTTGGGTTCTTTTCTCTGACTCAGACACCCCTACCTGGCCAGGCAAGAGGTGCAGAGTCCATTAACTTTTTGTGAGTCAGAGAGAAGAGGAAGAGGAAAAGAAGAGAAAAGAAAGTCAGGCACACATAGACACATGCATACTGAATGAAGGGCTCCTCTTCACTTTATTATTGTTCTTAGTTTTTATTCCTTCTCAAGATAATTGATCATATTTTTTTAAGCATTTTTCCATTCTATAATTTCATAGTTAAGTTTAAGGCCATAGTTCATTTTATAGGTTGATAAGGCTAAAGGAGTTACAGCAGAACTGTTTACATCTTTCCATTAAGACTAATACTTGAGCCAGGCAGTGGTGGCGCACGCCTTTAATCCCAGCACTCGGGAGGCAGAGACAGGCAGATTTCTGAGTTCGAGGCCAGCCTGGTCTACACAGAGAAACCCTGTCTCAAAAAAACCCAACCAAACAAACAAAAAGATTAATACTTTACTAAACATTTATTATCTATTTTCTAGCTCCCCCCATAAGTTCACTGTAAGTTTAAAGTAATAATTTTTATGTCATAAGTTAGGGTTTTTGTCAGGAGACAAATCATCTGCCCTGTGTCTTATTATTTTGACATCTTGTATAGATAGACTAACTAGTCCATCATTTGTCCTTGTACCTACAATAAATTGCCCATTAGCAGTTTATGACTTTTAGGTACTAGAGTGGCCTTATTCCTAACCTGGAAGAAATGTTTTCCTTGATTGTATTTGTTCGAAGCCTGTTTTCTTTTCCAAGTGCAATTAGCCTATAACACATGAAGGTTTACAGAGCTATCTTTGCAGCTTTTATTCTATAGAGGACTTGAAATTACTTATATCAATTTAGGAGTTCTATAAAATCATTATCAGGAATTATGAAATCATCAATTTGTCTACAGAGCATTGTTACATGAAAGTACATCTTCATATTGATTCTACAGGATGTATGCCCAATAGGGTGGGCTGATGCTCAGGAATCATTAGGCTATGTAACAGTGGCAAGAAAGGCTTATCAACAGTGAAAAGCAATCCTGGGATAAAGTCTCTAATGACCCTGTATTCTCAGCGTTCAACTGTTGTAGCCATGCAAAACACTGGGCCATCTCCAGAAAACTCACTTGCTTGCCATAGCCTTTCCTAGATGGCTTCTGACACATGACAATCTGAGTTTGATCCCTGAAACCCATGTTTTAAAAAAAAAACAGGTATGGTGGTGCACACTTGAAATTCCAACAACTGGTAGATGGAGTTAGAATAATCCTTGGGGCTTGCTGACCAGCTATCCTAGCAAAACTGGGAGCACTGGGTCCCAGTGAGAGACCCTATCTCATAAAGAACCCAGGTATATGGCTCCTAAGGGACCACATCTTAAGGTAACTTCTGGCCTCCACACATTCCCCAACATAAAAGTGCACTCACAAATTAACTATATATATGAACATACATGCATGTACACAAAGATATTAAAAGTCTTTAAAATTAAATGTAATATAAACTCTTTAAGACACTGATCTTCCCACTGCTCAGTATACTACCTCCACAACAATACTGAACTAAATAATGGCATTCTGGATCTAAACAAGCATCAAGATTCTACTAGAGCTTTTTTAAACGGGGGTGGTGGGCTGAAGAGATGATTCAGTGGTTAACAATTGCTGTTCTTGCAGAAGACCCAGATTCAGTATCAAGTACTACACGGCAGCACATAACTGTCAACTGTAATTCCTCACAAATACAAGGCTGATTATTATTTCAGATGGAGGTGCAATGAAATACTGTTTTGCTTTTTCAAAAGTTAAAAATGGGCAAGATGGTGGTATCACACTCTAATCCCAGCACTCAGGAGGCAGAGGCAGGCAGAGCTCTGAGTTCAAGGCCAGCATGGCCTATAGAATGAGTTCCAGGACAGCCAGAGCTACACACCTAGAAATCCTGTCTTGGGGGTGGGGGTGGGGATGCACCACACAAAAAAATTAAAAGGTCAGAAAAGAGAGATCCAAGTCTTTTGAAAGTATACCTAATTTAATTCCTTAAGTTACTTCGGTTCTATTTGATCTATAACCATCACAAAAATTTCAATTTTACTAGATGCTTATTTTTCTTCCTTGTCCCAAACTTCAGAAATAGCATAACAAATTTAAGTTGTTACTTTTTTTTTTTTTAAAAGAGGGTCTCACTACATAATCCTTCCTCCTGACTAACCTGGAACTCCTTGAATTCAGAGATTCACAGCCTCTGCCTCCTGAGTGCTGGGATTAAAGGCGTGTGCTACCATGCCCAGCAAAATTTAAGAACTTAAAATTTACCACTGGGGATGCTATCTCAATTGAAAAATACTATCAGCAATTTTCTTTTCTGTAATTTTCTAAAGATGTATTTATTTTATGTATATGAGTACACTGTCGCTGTCTTCAGACACACCAGAAGAGTGCATCAGATCCCATTACAGATGGCTGTGAGCCACCATGTGGTTGCTGGGAATTGAACTCAGAACCTCTGGAAGAGCAGTCGGTGCTCTTAGCCACTGAGCCATCTTTCTAGCCCAGCAATTTTCTTTTTAATTGCTTGTTATTATTATTTGTTTTAGAGACACATATGGAAATCAGGTGACAATTTTGAGGAACGGTTCTCTTCTCTCCTTCTACCTTTATGTATGCTCCAGGGATCAAACCCAGAATTCAAGTTTTCAGGCTTGCAGCGGCTCTTTTACCCACCAAGCTATTTGTATGGCCCAACAATTTTCTAAGGAAGAACACATGGGCATAGTGGAGCACACTTGTATCTCAGCTACTCAGGGGCTATGGAGGGAGAATCGAGAGTTTTAGACATGTCTGAGCAACAAAACAAGACCCTCTTTCAAAAGAAACAGAAAAATAGGGCCGGGCAGAGGTGGTGCACGCCTTTAATCCCAGCACTTGGGAGGCAGAGGCAGGTGGATTTCTAAGTTGGAGGCCAACCTGGTCTACAGAGTGAGTTCCAGGACAGCCAGGGCTACACAGAGAAACCCTGTCTCGAAAAAACATAAAAAAAAAAAAAAAAAAACCAGAAAAATAAAAATGTCTCAGATGTAAGAATATACATCTTACCAGGATGTCGATCATCAAACGGATCTGGATCTCCTTTACGATATTCTTCAGTTTCTTTTTCAATTAATTCAGACATCCTAGCACAAAAAAAAAAAGAGTCAATAAGTTACTTCTGAACAAGCACACAAAAAAATACCAGATATAGTAATACATACCTGTAATCCCAACACTCAGAAGGTTGAGGCAAGAGGCCTGCTTTAAGTTCAAGGACAACCTAGGCTATCTAGTAAACATCATCAGGACAGTAAGAGCCATATAGTAAGACCATGTCAGAAAAAAAAAAAGCTAAAATACAAAAGTGTACCATGAACAATCAATCAATAGTGAAGGGGCAAAACAAAGTTAGAAAAACATGATTTTCCTGACAAATAACAAAGTCTAAATAATCAAATCATAAAATAATTTATACTCCGTCTCCTTGCATTACAAAACACCACCACCTCAGAAACTTAAGCCAACAAGTCATCATTAAAACCTTCATTTCCAGACAGGCATAGTAGCACATGCCTGCCACCACTAACTATCTGAACTTTCTAATACCAGTTTCTCAGCTCTTGTTTCCTACTTCTCTGCTTTACTTAGCACACTTTGGTCTCCAGCTTCCAAGGACTAAGAATATCCCTTAAATTAAGTCCAAGTATTAAGATGGCCTGCTATTATCTGACTTCTACCAATTTTGTGAAAGCTTCTTCTATTCTACCTCTATCATTTTACTAAACTTCAAACACATGACCCTCTCTGCTATTTACACAATCCAAGTTCATTCCTGCTTCAGGGCCATTCCATGTTCTATTTTGTTAGCCTATAATGTTTCTTCCACCCTCTAGGCCTCTACCATGGCCCTAAGTAAATATTCTTTTGCTTTTATAAAAGATTAGTTTTGCCTATCCCAGGATTACACCTAAAGAGAATCATATAAAGTCATACTATGCCAAGATCCTTCTAAGAAAGCATCTATGTTGTGATAACAAATTCCTTTTTATTCATGAACTCCTTATTTTTCATGTGTATGTACAGGTATACATGTGTACATATGTGTGGAGGTAAAAGACAATCTCAAGTGTCATTCCTCAGGAATGCAATCCATGTGGTTTTTCTTTGGGGCAAGGTCTCTCACTGGACTGGAACTCACCAAACAGGAAAGGGAGGCTGACCAGAGAGCCTCATAGACTGTCCTATCTCCACTTCCCAACAATGAGATTACAAGTCTACATCAACATGCCTGGATTTAAAAAAAAAAACAAAAAAAAACCAAAATTGAACCAAGAGGTGGTGGCACACGCCTTTGATCCCAGTGCTCCAGAAGCAGAGGCCAGCAGATCTTTGAGTTCCATCAGCCTGGTCTACAGACTGAGTTCCATGACAATCAGGGCTACACAGAGAAACCCTGTTTCAAAAACAGAACAAAACAAAACAAAAAAGAGCAAAGAGAAGAAAAAAATCAGAGTCTGTCAAAATATTCTTATATTTTCCTCCAACACCTTTTTGTAATCTGTGTGTGTGTGTGTGTGTGTGTGTGTGTGTGTGTACATGCATTAAAGGTACCCACAGAGGTGAGAAGAGGGTATGAGAGCTGCAGTTACAGGCAGTTAAAAGCAGCCCAACATGGGTGCTGGGAAACAAACTCTACATGAATAACAAATGTTCTTAACTGCTCAGCCATTTTGTTAACCCCAACACACCTATTTTTTAAAATACAGTTTTGTGTATATGAAAAGACAGGTAAGTTTTCTATTAAAAAAAAAAAAAAATTATTCTTACCTGGTAAGGATAGGTACCATATCCTGCCCACTGCCATGGTCCTTTTCCCACTGCTCCAGCAGTGTAGTGAGCTCAGCTTTGGAGTCCACATGTACCACTACTGTAGTCATGACTTGGCCTAAAGAGACAAAACAATAAGAGATGAAGAAAACAAACATATTTGACATAGTTCCCACAAAAAGTGTAAAGAGGAGTAGGTAAGGGATAAGCTGGACCAGAGAGATGGCACACTTGTTAAAGAGTCTGAGGCTAGCCTGGTCTATACAATCAGTTTTACTCCAGCTAGGGCTACACACAGAAATTATGTCAGTGTATGAAAAAAAAAAAAAAAATGCCT
This sequence comes from Rhynchomys soricoides, assembly GCA_019843965.1. Classification (NCBI taxonomy): domain Eukaryota; kingdom Metazoa; phylum Chordata; class Mammalia; order Rodentia; family Muridae; genus Rhynchomys; species Rhynchomys soricoides. The sequence continues at coordinate 10,585,951 of JADRCH010000097.1, read as the reverse complement.
TCTAGGCAGTGGTGGTGCACACCTTTAATCTCAGCACTCAGAGGCAAGAGAATCTAAGTTCGAAACCAGCCTGGTCTACAGACTGAGTTTCAGAACAGCCAGAGCTACACAGAGGAACCCTGTCTTGAATAACAAAAACAAACAAAAAAGAGAAAAGGCTTGAAACTAAAAAAAAAAAAAAGAAAAAAGAAAAAAGAAAAAAGAAAAAAAAGAAAGCAGCTGTAATAAATGTGAATTCAGGGGCATTAAAACAATAAAATTAGGGGCTGGAGAGATGGCTCAACTGTTAAGAGCATTGTCTGCTCTTCCAGATTGCCGAGTTCAATTCCTAGCAACTACATGATGGCTCATAACCATCTGTACTGAGATCTGATGCCCTCTTCTGGTATGTAGGCTTATATGCAGATTCAGCACTTATACACATGAAATAAATAAGTGAAATCTTAAAAAATAAAAAAAGTAATATATTAGAACTCAACTTAGAAACACACAAAAGGACTGCAGATCCAGCTCTACCTGTGATAAAGCATTTGCCTGTCATCATGAAACCCAGAGTCTGAGCTCTAGAGTATGTGTGTGTGTATGTTTATGTATATTATATATAAGTATATCTATACATGTGTGTATATTGTATATAAATATATTATTTATATTATAATATATGCAAATATTTACATATGAACTCAGTCTGATTGTACCACACACCTTTAATTCTAACACTTGGGAGTCAAAGACAGGCAGATTTCTGAGTTCAAGGCCAGCCTTGTCTACAGAACAAGTTCCAGGACAGCCAGAGCTACAGAGAAACCTCATCTCAAAAAACAAACAAAAAAAAAAAACCAGGCATGATGTCACACACTTGTAAGGGAGACAAGACTTTAAAGTAGTTCACCATCAAAATATACATACATGCAGAAACACACACACACACACACACACACACACACACACACAAAGGAGTTACTAAGGAAAACATACGGGGGGACAGTCAAAGTTATTTTTGGCTATATAGTGAGTTTAAATAAAACACCGTAGGTACACATGCTTGCTGCTGAAACTGATGACCAGTTTGATCCTTGATACCCACATGGTTTAAAGAACTGAAGCCCAAAAGTTGTCTTCTGATCTCTAAATGCAAGCCACAAATACCAGTGCACTCACTTACACATACTAAAACGTATTTTTTTTTTATTTTATGCTTTGAGTGTTTGCTTATATCTGCAGATGACAGAGAGGGCATAGGATATCCTACAAGTAGAACTATGAAATGGACTGTTTTGAGCTGCCATGGGTGCTGGAAACTCAACTAGTTCCTCTTCAAGAATAGCAAGTACTTTTAAAAGCTAAGTCAATTCTCCAGCCCCAGAAATTTAAAGAAAAGCCAGCTTTTGACTGATGTAATTAAGTGGCATACCTAGCATGTAAAAAGCCCTAGGTTTGATCCTGAGTCTGTGAGTATGCTATACCGATGGTATTTTCATAATTTCTAATGATCTGTGTCTAAACCTAACTGTGGAAAAATGACTTTCCCATGGGAAATATGAACCTAACCCATATTAATGGAACGGGGAAATGCATATTTTTCCCAAATTGTTCTCTGCCCTCCACATAAGCATGCCTATACCCATCCACATAGAAATACATGTTAAAAATATTTTTTAAGCATGAATGTGTTGTGGTAGTGCCCATGTTTAATTTCAGCACACAGGACACAGAGGCTAAGTTTGAGGCTAGACTGGTCTACAGAGTGAGTTCTAGAAGAGCCAGTACTTTGTAGAGACCTTGTCTCAATAAATACCTAAATAAATACAGGCACACATAATAAATATAATAAAATACCATGAATGTTATCTTACTATCATTGAAAGGCTTTATTAATATAAAATTTACAAGGTGTCATTTTGTTTGGCCCAATATAGTGGGTTTGCATCATTTAATTCATCCTTTCTTTGTTTTGGAGGACAGGGGTCTATGTACACCTAGCTAGCCCAGAACTCTCTATAGAACAGGCTAGCCTTGAACTCATAAAAGATCTGTCTGTCTCTGCCTCCCAAGTGCTTGAAGAATAAACCACTACAAAGTTTTTTTGTAAGTATCATGCAAAAAGTTATGACACACACCTAATGATGACACAATCAATAGTCATCAAGATGGAATATCCAACCCAGGACATTGAGCTAAGTAATAAACTAACTTACATACTTCATTTTCATAGCCACCCTGTGAGGTAACTTTTACGGATGAGGGAATGAGTTAGAGAGGTTCTCAAGACCACACAAATGACACAGCCCAGAAAAAAAAACCTGACAATTTAAAAGAACTCAAATCCCAACTCTGCTGAAATGTCTGCGAATTCTTACTTAACTTCTCTAAATATCAAGGGGCAGTGGTGGCCCACACCTTTAATCCCAGTACTCGGGAGGCAGAGGCAGGCGGATTTCTGAGTTTGAGGCCGGCCTGGTCTACAGAGTGAGTTCCAGGACAGCCAGGGCTATATGGAGAAACCCTGTCTCAGAAAACAAAACAAAACAAACAAACAAACATTCTCCAAATATCAATTTTTTTGAAATAAAAAATCTCAACTTCTCTTTCTATTAGATAGAAACAGTTGTGGGGAGCTAATGAAAATTCTGTATTACAGAATATGAATTCTTAAATGTTTAAAATATGTATTTATACACATGGAATTTCCTTACTCATAAGATCATGTGCCAAATAGAAGTGATGTGCCTATCAGTTCAAATTCCACAAAATTAACACAAAAAGATACAGCAAGCAGTTAACTGTTGAAGCTGAAAGATTAGCACTTATTTTCACTTTCCTACTTAAAAGTTTGAGGGGCTCAAGATGTAGCTCAGTTGTAAGAAGAACTTAATCAAGAATCCCTGGGGGTTGGGGGAGGCCTGGAGAGATGGCTCAGTGGTTAAGAGCACCAGAAGTCCTGAGTTCAATTCTAAGCAACCACATGGTGGCTCACAACCATCTGTAATGAGATCAGATGCTCTCTTCTGGTGTGTTGAAGACAGCTATAGTGTACCCACATACACAAAATAAGTAAATCTTTAAAAAAAAAAAAAAAAAAAAGGCTGATCCTTTTTTAAAAAGGAACGTTACTTGATGGGAAGGATCGGAGAGGCATAGCTCAGGGGTAGGCCCCTTCCCCCCATTCTTCAAACCCTAAGGCTTAAATTCAATTCCTAGCGAAAGAAAGAAGGAAGGAAGGAAGAGAGGGAAAGAGAGAGGGAGGGGGACGGGAGGGAAGTCAAATGGAGTAAATCAATCAGTGCTTATGGTGCACACCTTCACAACACTCAAAAGGCTGAGTGTGCCAAATTCATACGTCTGAGGCCAGCCAGGGCTACACAGAGACTATTTAAAAGGCCTGAAGGAAGGGAAAGGAAATTTCCTACATAAGAGGCTCTGAGTCCATCCCCAACACCAAAAGGGGACGGGGGAAATTCCAAATTTACAGCTTCATGCAAAAAGTTAACATAATGACATTCAATCCTATGTAACTTTATTACTGCCAATGACTATCTCCTTTACAAAAACACAGTGGTAATAAACCAACTCCAATCCCTTTAACACAGAGTTAGTTTTATCACATTTTATTATTAAATTTAACAAATAAAAACACTGTTAACAGTAAATACTATGCTCAAAAAATGTGGAAAATTTTCTCAAATTACCTTAACGCCCAAAAATATATCCCCGTTCGAAATGGTTAATGAGTAACTGCTATATACAAACACAAATCTTATGGTTGGCAGTGCTGGTTTACACTTTTAATAGTACTCAGGGAGGCAGAGGCAGTCAGATCTCTGAGTTTCAGGACAACCAAGGCTATAAAGAAACCCTGTCTCAAAAAACAAAAACACAAATCTTGACATCAGACTGAAAGGAGAAAAAAGTCTTCAAAGCCTTTAGGTGACACTACCAATGAACTTCCTACTATACATTAACAAAGAGCTTGCAATAGGAAGATAGTGCTACAATAAATTAAAACGTGCAGGCTTCTTAAAAGGCTTCGCCTAAAAGAGTTAAGAAAAGCAGAGCAAATCCGGCAGTGGTGGCAGATGCCTTTAATCCCAGCACTCTGGAAGCAGAGGTAGGATATCTTAGTTAAAGGCCAGCCTAGTCTACAATGAGCTCCGGGAAGGGGGAAAAAAAAGAGAAAGAGGGAGAGCACCGTTAAGATAAACAAAAACGAGTCATAAGTTACTCAAAAACTACTACACACACTCTAAGAGTATTTCCTTATCAAATGGAAAAACCAGAGAGCTATCACTGCAGTAGGAGAAAACGAACAGACACCATCTAGGAACAGAAGACAAAGTATGGCAAACGCCCTTGAAAGCCTAATAAAAATAAAAAAAATAAAAAATAAAAAAATAAAAAAATAAAAGCCCCGGGAATAAGCGGGGAAGAAGCCTGGCAGGCAACCGTAGGTCAGACTCTGGCACCCACATACCTCTCTCCCCTTCCACTCTACTGCATTGTAGAAGTAGGCGGGGTTCCCGGAGAGCTCCGCCCCCTCGCCCGGTCCAAGAGCAGTGAAGGTGCAAGTGGGAGGTGGCACGAAGCCGAACGAGGGAAAAGCCCGCCCAGGTGACTGAGGCTGGAGGCGGAGACACAGTCCGGGAAGGGGTCCGTCGTGAGGCAGGGAAGAGGAAGCCCCTCGTCTCGTGAGGAACAGAGACTTAGAGGTGACGAGAGAAATTCAAAGAGCACCTCCTTCAGGTAGAGGAGAGCACACCCTGCCCTCCATGCCCGGACGGAAGAGTTACTCTAAAGAAGCTTCTTTACAAGACTGGAGGATGAACCTGGAGGCCCCGCCCCCGGACCAGGGATCGTAAAGAGGAAAGTCCTGTCAGGCTCCGGGCCCAGCCTCCCGGTGGTCCTGCCCGCCCGCCCCCTCGCCGCCTGCAGCCGTAGCAGGTGCCGCCCCTCCCCCAGCGCGGCGCCCACTCTCCCGCCCAGCGGGCTGCGCGCTCTGTCTCCTCGTGCCCCTGCCAGAGAGCCGGCTCCTTCCTTAACCCGCTCACCTTCGCGAGCGGCTCCGCCGCTTCTCCCCCGACCCCTCCAGCGGCCACGGTTCTCACACACCGCCTCTGGTCCCGCACTCACTCTCCCTCACTCACACACACAGCGCGACCACGGGTGCTTAGCGGCCCACATATTATGCGTCACTCGCCTGTACGTACTGTGCGCGCGAGTAACGTTGGCGCGAGGCTCCCAAGCGAGAGGGGGAGGAGCGGAGAAACATCAAAGCGCTCCTGGGAAATGAAGTCCCGCGTTTAAGGGCGGGGATGGTGGGGCGAGACCTACAAGTAAGCGCCACCTCAGCGCATTGACTTCTGGTATTCGTAGTTTTCTTTAGTAAGCATGATGAAATGCTGTCTGTCTTTTCATTGGCTGCCGCCAGAAGCGGAAGTGAAGAGTGAAGGAAGGAATGGATCTTTCTAAAAGCCCCAGCTGGCGGGATAACTTTGTCAGTACCTAATTCTACCCTGTGTCATCGGAAAGGCTCAGTAGGACTCTGCCACATCAGCCCTAGAAGATTCCAGAGTCGAAGAATGCATTTTGCACAAATGTATCAGAAATTACTGTACTCGTTAGAAACTCATTGGTTTTCCTTTGTCTTCTGTTAAAAGCATATTCCGCAGGAATCAGAAAACATTTGTTACCATGTATTATATATGAGACAGAAAAATGAAAAAGAGCCCTTCGGTGAAAATAACTAATCACGGAGGCCATTTAATTCAATTTATCAATTTTAGAGTTGTGGAAAGTGAAACCCACAGTAAATGACTTGTCTAACTTAACAAACAAAAGGGAAACAGCATCAGAAAGATCTGATTTTCACACAGCGATTCTGTGTGAGAGCATGAAAGATAATGATAACTCCACAATTGAGCAGAATCTTGACAAAACTTACTCAGACGTCAGTACTCATGCAACTCACTATTGTTCTTGGCGTTCTGAGTGAGTTCTGTGCGTTTCCATAGAGCTCTCACAGCCAATACATTCACGCGGAAATTATAAGACACTGTGGATCTCTTGTCATGATCAGATTCTGCAGCTGTTACTAAGCCTGTATCCGAAGGGTGATAGTGGCAGTGGCGCACACCTTTAATCCCAGCACTTGGGAAGCAGAGGCAGGCAGATCTCTGAGTTTAAGGCCAGACTGGTCTACAGAGTGAGTTCCTGGACAGCCAGGGCTACAGAGGGAAATATTGAAAAACAAATAATAATAAAAAAAGAAGCCAGTATCTTAGGTCTCAACTTAAGTCCACCACCACCGTACCCCACCCACCTGAGCACTCTGTTCCCTCCTCAATCAATTGTGTACTTGGAGTAACAGCTGCTCCAGGTACAAATTATAGAGGGTGATGGCAGTGCTAGTCATGGAATCCGTAATCACTCTCTTGCTACAACATAGCTCTCTCCTGTGTGTCTGAAATCTTGTCTCTTGCCCTATAATGGTCATTATTTAATTAGACTTTATAGCAGACTTGAATCATATGTTTTAATTACACTCATTATTCTCAATACCAGGGCAGATAAGGCTAGACAACTTTACAGAGGAGAAATCAAGAGTAGTAATGTTGAATGAAGAGTCTTGCTGGGCATGGTGTCACACGCCTTTAATCCCAGCACTTGTGAGGTAGAGGCAGGTGAATCTCTGAGTTAGAGGCCATCCTGGTCTCTACATTGGGTTTCAGGATAGCCAGAGCTACATGATAGATAGACAATGTCTCAAACAAACAGACAAAAAAAGGTACAGATTTTGGGGCTGGAGAGGGCTCAGCATGAAAGAGCACTGGCTGCTCTTCAGAGGAACAGGATTTGATTCCCAGCACTTACATGGCAGCTCACAACCATCTGTAAATTCAGTTTCAGGGGATCAGATGCCCTCTTCTGGCCTCTGGGCATCATGCATGCATGTGGTGTATCTATATACATGCAAGTACAACACTTGTACACATAAAATAAATCTTTAAATTTTAATTTTTACAAGACAGAGATTCAATATCTCACACTGGCTGTCTTGGACTCCCCTGTGTAGACCAGCTCTGGCAATGAAATCACAGAGATCCACCTGCCACTGCATTCCAAGTGCTGCAATTAAAGGCTTGTACCACTATGACCAGCTACATTTTTATCTTAAAAGGGAGAGTTCACGATACCTACAATACTGTTTCGGGCAGCTTTCCTGCCATATCCCCCTGGGCTTTGAACCCAAAATGTGAAGGGATGGACCCTCTAGGTACCTTCCTCAATCCCTTGGACGCCTGTGGTCATGGATACAAGAGCCCTTGTGGAAACCCAAAGCCCAGGTCATCAAAGCAGGAGTCGCTACCTCAGTCTGTCACCAGATGGCACTACTCCACTTTAGGAACCCAGTGTGGGGGTACTGGGTTGGTGGTCTTCAGGGGCAGCAAAGGGGATTAGGGGAGCTAGATCTGAGACATTGTAGTAGAAGAGCAGAAATACAGGGCCTGTCTAGGAGCAACTCCCTCAAGAATCTCTCCCATCTGGCCAGGCCTGGTGGTGCACACCTTTAATCCCAGCACTCGGGAGGCAGAGGCAGGCGGATTTCTGAGTTTGAGGCCAGCCTGGTCTACAGGGTGAGTTCCAGGACAGCCAGGACTATACAGAGAAACCCTATCTCAAAAGAAACAACAACAAAAAAGAATCTCTCCCATGCCAGGCAGCGGTGATTCACACCTTTAAACACAGAACTCAGCAGAGGCAGGGGGATCTCTGTGAGTTTGAGGCCAACCTGGTCTACAGAGAGAATTCCAGGACACCCAGGGCTACTCACAAAGAAACCCTGTCTTGAAAGACCCAAATCATCATCCTCATCTCCACCCTAAGCTGGCTATGGCAGCGCAAGCCTCCAATCCCAGCACTTGAGTGGAGATGGGGAATCAGAGGTTCAAGGTCATCCTTGATGAACACACCAAATCTGAGGCAAACAAGACGCATGAGACCTTGTCTCCAAAAATAATCAAAATCTCCACCCTGTAACTTTTGCAGTCCTCTCTCCCTCACTGTGAACACCATGTAAAACCACAGCCACATACCTGCAAGCACTCCAGACTCCCATTCTGGAAAAGAAGAGCAGCACCCAGGCTTGCCTAGTACATATTCCAGGTGTGATCATTGGCATATTGCACAGCAGGGGCATTACCCACATTGCTAGATATGAAAGCTTGTACATGTGTGTATTAGGCACCCATGTTTATAGCCAACACATTCACACTTAAGCACATAGAAACGCAAAACCACAGATAACCCAGGCCCACACACTAGCTTGATTCTGACACATTGGATCTGAATCCTTAAAAGGAACATTTTGTCTTGGATTGTTTGTTTTGGCTTCTTTGGTAGAATATCTGTGGGCTTTGTCCTACCCTGCTCTACTCATGCGCCTCTCTCTGCTGAGACAACTGAGAAAGTAGTCCCCAACAGAAATGGGAAGAATCATGCTTACTGAGCTCCCCAGAATCAGAAAGGACAAGAGGAGCAGAACTTGGTGGTGCTCGCCTTTCCCAGCACTCAGGGCAGGCAGATCTGAGTTCGAGGCCAGCCTGGTCTACAGAGTGAGTTCCAGGACAGCCAGGGCTACACAGAGAAACCCTGTCTCGAAAAACCAAATAAATAAATAAATCTTAAAAAAATAAGTAAATAAAGGGTTGGGGGGCACTGGAGAGAGAATTTAGTGCTTAAGAGCACTGACTATTATTTTTCCAGAGGACCCAAGTTCAATTCCCAGCACCCACATGGCAGCTCATAACTGTAATTCCTGTTCCAGGGGACCCAACACCCTCACAGGTGCTCATGAAGGCAGAACACCAATGTACATAAAATTTTAAAATGTTATTTTTAAAAATGAAGGGCTGAGCCGGGCAGTGGTGGCACATACCTTTAATCCCAGCACTTTGGAGGCAGAGGCAGGCAGGTTTCTGAGTTCAAGGCCAGCCTGGTCTACAGAGTGAGTTCCAGGACAGTCAAGGCTATACAGAGAAACCCTGTCTCAAAACAAACAAAAAATTAAGGGTCGTCCTATACCCCCATGCACACATGTATGAATAGAGACGGTGTTTTAAGACAATAAAAGGAAGAAAGACAATACAAGAGGAGCCCTAGCTCCAGCCCCAGGATCAAGGGTAACCATCTTAGACATAATCTACTATCCCTGTCACAAGTGTGCCCATTATTTATAGGAATATCCATAATAGCATCCTCTGGGCCTCAAGCTCCACCTCCTATGACTACTTTTCTCCAAGTGCTTCCCCTCTAGGTTCACCCAACCCAGGTGTTCCTACCCCATGCTACCCAATACCTCCTGCTTTCTTCTGCAACTCACTGAAGCTAGATGAGTCTTTCATCTGCTTAATTCTCTCCTGTTAATTGAACAAAACCAATGTTTCAGAGAATAGTATTAAATGCTACCAGGCTCTGGGGCCTCCAGCCTAGGCAATAAGGAAATCTCGGTGATTCACTAGTTGACCCACCCAGTAAACTTCAACTGTCATCCAATTCCCCCCTTCCCCCCCCCCCCCAAAAAAATGTGCGGAGTGAGCATTCCTGCCTAATTGTATCCACCACTTCATTTTACAGAGAAATAAACTGAGGCTCTAGGAAGAAAATAATTTAATGTCCTGCCTTATCTGATGAGTTCAACACCTCCGTAGAGGCCAGAAGGAAATAAGGCAGTGACCTCTATATTATCCAGTTCCCACATCCCTGGGCCCCAGACAGAGAGGAAAGCTCTACATAATTATTGAGGAAAATAATAATAAAAAATAATTAGTTTTCCTGAAAATCAAATTGAGCTGACCATCCTATATTTTAATCTGATAAAAATAAAAGCCCTTTGTCAACCACGGACTCCCAAGGACTCCCATTTCTGCTCTTTCTGGAGTCTCACTTTAATCTTCTGAAGAATCATGAGAAATGAGGGCCAGCAGGGTGGCACCTACCAGCAGCACTGAGGCTAAGGCAAGAGTTCAAAGCAGGGCAGGTGGGGTGGCTCAGTGGGTAAAGTCTCTTGGTGGTAGACCAGATGGTCTGAGTACAATCCCTGGGACCCACAGGGAAGGAGATGAATCAAAGTTGTCCTCCTATACATGTCTATTTCCTACAAAATGTAATTACATTTTTAAAGAGTTAAAGATAAGCCTTGGCTGTAAGGTAAAACCCTATCCCAAGCCTTTAATCCCAGCATTCTGGAGTCAGGGCAGGTGAATCTCTGTGACTTCAAGGCCAGCCTGGTCTACAAAGAGAAACAGGCTACATAGAGAAACCCTGTCTAAAATTAAAAAAAAGAAGAAGAAGAAGAAGGATATTAAGTTCAAAGCCAATCTGGACTACATAGAGAAGCTCCAGAACAACAGGCTGGGTGGACTATATAGCAAGATTCCATCACAAAACAATCCGAGCTCCCTTATCTAAAACCAGATGATCAATAATCAGGCTCAAATCCCCAGCTCTGACTCCTCAGTGTCACTTATCGTTAGAAATAAAGGAACCATTTACTCTAGGTGAATTTGGAGAAGTAGATGGCTGCGATTCCATGCAGCTTTGGAAGCAAACAGACCAGTCCCAGTACTTCTTGTGCTGTTTAGTTTGATGTGAGCCTCCCACAGCTAATCATTTAGGAAGAGGGAAGTGGCCAGTAGGCAAATCTGAAAAAAATTTTTTAAGATTATTGAATGCTATTGAAGGGTCCAGCCTATTGCAGATGGAGCCATCCCTGGGCTGGTGGTCCTAGGTAATATAATCAAGCCACAGGAGAGCAAGACAACAAGCAATATTTCTCCATGGCCTCTGTTCATGGACTTACTTCCAGGTTCCTGCCCTGATTTCCTACCCTGGCTTCCCCTAGACCCATACAATATAAGGTGAAATAAACCTGTTTCTCCCTGTTAGTTTCTGTCGGGGTACTTTATTTCAGTAGAAAAGCTAAAACGCAGCCTGGCAGAGGTGGCGCACACATTTAATGCCAGCATTTGGGAGGCAGAGGCAGGCGGATTTCTGAGTTCAAGGCCAGCCTGGTCTACAGAGTGAGTTCCAGGACAGCCAGAGCTACACAGAGGAAACCCTGTCTCGAAAAACCAAAAAGAAAAAAAAGAAAAAAAGAAAAGCTAAAACGCTATTTTCTCTTTTACCAGCTCTGGGGCTTTAAGTTACTTCAAGTCTCTTGAACTTCAGTTTTTCTGGTTGAAAACAAGGCTATCTCTTTTCCAGCACTGTTATGAAAGTTAAGTATAAAATGTTTAGCCTGTTTTCCATGAAGTACTAGATCTCTAATTCCCACAACCTTTGCTCTGGTTGGTTACTTTGTCCCTTTGATGACTGTAGAGGAGTGCAGGCTTTCCCCATTTAAATGAGAAATACCCCCCAAATCAAAATAATCCTAGAGCACATTTCAGCTGCCCTGGGAAGGAATAGAATGCCATTTTCTTTTGAGTGGAAAGTGGATTTTGAAACCAGATCTCACATAGCCACTCAGACTGGCCTTGATCTTGTTCTAAATAGATAGGTGATAGATAGACAGATAGATAGAGCCAGCCAAGGATGACCTTGAACTCCTGATCCTCTTGCCTCTGCCCCCAGAGTTGTGGGGTTCCAGGACCACACCTAGCATTATAGAATAGCCACTTCTTGACCTGTTTCTTCACTCTTTGTCCTAGCAAAGAACTAAAAGTAAGTAATGGAGTCAAAAAGCAAAAGAAAGAGACCCCTCTCTGAGTTTTCTCACCATTGAAAACCATACATCTAATCAAAGTTGAAGGATAGTAATGCCAAGGAGTCTCTTAGATTTGAACCTAGACCTGTTTATTCTTCCCACAAACCAGCCCATTCATGCAGATCACCTGTTGGATTGCTGTCTATATTTGGAATCTTGGTCTAAAGCACACTTAACTCTTTCCCTAGGATTCAGTGTCAGAACAGTGATGTTGTAATCAGAGAAGAGGCAAAGGGCGTGGCCAGAGATAGTATACCATGGGCCATTCTTCACAGTGTACTTGCCCAACAAAAGACAGAAACTGTAACATGAAGGGGGGTCCTCCCAAATCCCCCACTCCACCCTATTTGATCCCCCAGTGAGGCTATCAGTAATCATGCCACTGACTTCTGGAGTTTGGACATCCCAAAGGCCGTGCTACAGGTACAGGTTTGGGGGGGGGGGGTGCAGAGAAAGTTAGGAGCAATCATTCCCAGTTTCTTTAGCCACGGGTTCCTTTAAGAGGAAATAGCAGTAGAGATGACATCAAACAGGCAATACTAGCCTTGGCTACAAAATCCCAGAAGACTTTGAATTGTTGATAAATATGTTTATAGCTATAAGATTTCTACAGGATGCAGGAAATCACTGGTCTGACCCATTGGAAAATACTGTGGGTTTTGGTTGGGCAGACCCTATGGAAGATTCACACCTTAAATTCTTTTCTTTCTTTCTTTCTTTCTTTCTTTCTTTCTTTCTTTTCGAGACAGGGTTTCTCTGTGTAGTCCTGGCTGTCCTGGAACTCACTTTGTAGACCAGGCTGGCCTCCAACTCAGAAATCCGCCTGCCTCTGCCTCCTGAATACTGGGATTAAAGGTGTGCGCCACCACTGCCCAACACCGTAAATTCTTTCATTTCAAAAGAGTAATAATGTCCAAGGAGAAGACATCTGGACTTACCTGATCTCCCCCTTCATCCCCTACCCCATTCAGAGAGCACCACCATCACCCAGAGTAACCATTACCTGCCTCGCTGCAAGTCTGAATTATATGAGCCTGGGTCCCTGACATATTGTCAAATATAGGCTAGAATACCTCCTTAGGTCTGGAAGCCAAAGCTATCGAGGAGAGACATAGCTAGGTGCAAAGGTTATACTGGGCTCTTACCGTAGGGACAGCTCTTCATTCCCTAATTAGTGGGGGTGTATCTCTATGAAAAGTCACATGATGATCCTGAGGGGAGCCTCTTGTGCCCAGCTCCTGATTCACTGGGTTCAGACTTGTCACAAGAGATTTTTGTGAAGTCACAAAGCTAACTCCGCCCACACAGGGCCAAGGACCAGGCCAACCAGGAACAAGTTGCAAATGACTAGGACTTCAGAAAACAGCCTTTGGGCTAAAAAGAGAAATGTGGATCCTGAAAGACCTCACTGGACCAGCCTCAGTTTGAAGTGGATGAGGAGATCTGTCAGAGACCTGAAGTTGAAGACAGTCTCAGGGTTCATCAGTAACTTCTGGGATCTTGGGATTATTTCTCTCTCTCTCTCTCTCTCTCTCTCTCTCTCTTTTTTTGGTTTTTGGAGACAGGGTTTCTCTGTATATCCCTGGCTGTCCTGGAACTCACTCTGTAGACCAGGCTGGTTCTTACCTTTGTGTGTGCCTCTTTAGACTCCTTTGGGACTCTTCCTCCAGTTGAATACATATAAGGTTTCTGATTTCTGGCTTTTAGGGTATTCCCTGTGAAAGGGAAGTTTAAACCTTTGATCCAGAACTACTTCATCCCTGTAATGAGATCCATCTATGATTATCAGTTTGTTTGGTCTGATTCCTCAGCAAGCACAGGCCACCACATTCTGCTACATTAAAAAGCAACCATGCTGGTGTTAAAAGTGCTTGCCTATAAACCCAGAACCTGGAAGTTAGAGGCAGGAGGATCAGGAGTTCAAGGTCAGCAGTGAATGAAAGGAAGGAAGTGACTACTGAAACCTCAGGCCAGACGGAAAGGTATGAAACAGTGTCCAAAGAAACAGAGTAGGGATGAAAGAAGAGAAGAAAGATAAAGAAATCTTGGTGGCCTTTGAGCTCTTTGATTTACCTATTAGACTACACAAAGTAAAAAGACGCCTTTAATCCGAGCACTTGGGAGGCAGAGTTCTGAGTTTGAGGCCAGCCTGGTCTACAGAGAGTTCCAGGACAGCCAGGACTATACAGAGAAACCCTGTCTCAAAAACAACAACAACAACAAAAAACCAAAACAAAGTAAAAAGACTGTTAGCAGAACAAATGAGTGCCCAGTACCCACTCCAAAATGTACAGACTTACCTCGTGAAGAGCTAACCAAAGGGGAAAAAGATAAAATTAAAGATAGCACTTAATTCTATAAGGTGGGGAAAGGCCATCACTGCTGTGGATGTCACAGTTTATATGTAAGTCATGACAAGAGCCACTGACAATAACCATGTTTGAAAAACAAATAGCCCAGCAGTGGTGGTGCTTAATTTTAATCCTAGTCCCCAGGAGGTAGAGGCAGGCAGATCTCTGAATTGAGGACCAGCCAGCTCTTCAGAGTACCTTCCAAGATAGCCAAGGCTACACAGAGAAATCCTGTCTCAAAAATAAATAAGTCTGGAGAGAGGGCTCAAGTTGAGTACTTGCTGTTCGTCCAGAAAACCTAAGTTCACATCTGGTAGCTCCTAACCACCTGGAACAAAACCTCCAGGAGATCCAGTGCCTTCTGGCCTCCACTGGTACCTATACACATGTGACAGATCTGTACACATAAAAAAATAAAATTCTAAATGGATAAAATTGGGATTCATAAGCCACAACTCTGTTACCTAGCCTATACACTTTGTACCTTGATGTAGGAAGGATGTAACACACTCGGACACTATTGGACCTGCCTTCAAGGGCCTACAATCCAGGAACTGAGAAGTCAGACCTTCCTTTAAAAAGAGGGCTGTCGGTGCTCACTTTGGTGATACATATACTAGAATTGGAATGGTACAGAAATTACCATAGCCCCTGTCCAAGGATGACATCCACTTTGTAAATCAGTCCATATAATTAAGAAACAGAAAACTACTGGGGCTGGAGTGTAACTCAGTGGTAGATCATTTGACCAGGATGTCAATGTGTTCCATCCCCAGCATCAACAAAGGAAAAAAGAAGGGGAGGAGGAGGCTGTACCCTAACCCCTTCATAAATGAAATACTGCAACAGTTGAGCTAAGATTCCACTGCCTCTCAGTGTCTGCAGGCAAGGATCTGGGACTCATTCATTCGTCTGAGAACAGGTTTACACTGTATGTCTCCTGTAAGACCAAGGAGTCCTCTTGGCCATTTTATCACTGCCTTTAAGCCATGTTGCCTTCATGGAGGGCTTCTACTGTCTACTATGGAACCAGAAGGTGTGCTGTGAGATGGGTCTGGCCTCAAGGAATAGAATACTCATTATGACTATGAGCAGGTCCTGCCTCTATGGTCCATAATTATGTTTTTGTTTCATCTATGGTATTGATACTATATTTGCACAGAATTTTTCCAGTAAAAATTTGTGCATATGTTTCATAAGTAGATAAAAAGAGAGAGGTAAGCTGGGCAGTGGTGGTGCATGCATTTAATCCCAGCACCTGGGATGCAGAGGCAGGTGGATTTCTGAGTTCAAAGCCAGCCTAGTCTACAGAGTGAGTTCCAGGACAGCCAGGGCTACACAGAGAAACCCTGTCTCGAAAAACCGAGAAAGAAAGAGAGAGAGAGAGAGAGAAGTTGGAATTTGAGAGACATGACGGGGTAGAGTCTATGAGAAATCCCTAGGATTCCCAGGAACTCAGTCTGAAAACCATGTACTTCCAGGACCTTCCAGGTTTGGCCTCTTGCATCTGTGACAACAAAGATAACATCTTTAATGAAGGATGGAAACAAGACAAGAAAAATGTTAAAGGATAGGCTAAAAGCATGCAGGTGATTTTTCTGGAGATGGCTCACCATTTTTCAGTGGCTACAATGGGCAAATTCTGAATTGCAGGACTTTCAGAAATCTCATCTCAGGATTGATTCTTATTGCTGATATGTCCTTCCAGTCACTATTACATGTTCTAATGATTCCTGGGCAGATTTTCTGCAGATCAATGAAGATGTCCTTTCATAATAATGCTATGTAGACAAATTGATGATTTCATAATCTCTAATAATGATTCAATAGAATTCCTATATTTATACAAGTAATTTTGAGCCCTCTATTTAAAAAAGGTGCAGTTAAGAGTTCTGTAAGCCTGTATGTGTCCAGACTAATTGCACTAGGATAGAAAGCAGGCTTGGAAAAAATTTATGATCTGGGAAAATATTCCTTCTGGGCTAACTGTGATGAACTTTTAGAATGTAAAGATGCTTGGAAGACCATGTGATCTATTCTAAGAAAGTATTAGAACTAAGAATGATGACAATAAGCAAGCAGGCTGCTTCTTGCTGGCAAGGACAAGGCTTTTTTCATTTAGTAATAAAAAGGAGAAGGTTTTTTTTCTTTCATCAATAGAGAAATGAGACTTTTTTCCTTTCACCAATAAAGAGGAAGAGAATTTTTGTCACTTGGGGATTTTTTCTTACTTTCAGCAATTAAAAGGTAGAAGCTTTTTCTTCCTCTGAGCAATAAATGTTGGAGCTTATATTTCACCCAGAATGAGTGAATTTTTTCTGTGTTGGTGCTTGCTCAATGGAACTTGCCCATAGGGATGTGTGTGTGTAAAGGTGTGTGTGTGTATTTAAGTGTATGCATGAATACTTGTGGAATTGATGAAACAGTTCAGGCCTGACCAGAATGTTTATGTGTATGAATATAAGTGGTCTTTGTACACTGCTGTGTAAAAGTTTTTCTTTCTGTGAGCCTAAATTATCCTGGCTCACAAGAAGTTAAGGAATTCCAAGCCTCTTGCCTGCAAAAAATGAATAAAAATCCAGGATAATCACTTGTTTACTTAATCCCCTGCTGTTAAATAGCAGATGTTAATCGCCTGAAACTAGTGACTTCTGGCCCCAGTATAGAAAGAATTTAAAACGATAAATATTATTATTAAGTAACTTTACTCTCCAAACACCAAGTTTTACCCCCTGAAAACTGCCAATGCTTTGCTTGAGAGAGAACAAAAGCCAGACAGGCTCCCAGACATAGCAATCTTTTTTTTTTTCTAGATACCTGACTCTGCTGTGATCCCTGTACTGTAGACACTTGAACTGTCATTGTTGTGTCCCTATCCCCACTACTGGAGTTAAACCCAGGCAGTGCCTTACATGTCAGGCAAGTGCTCAACCAACTGAGCTATATCATCAAAAGTCTTTCCCTTTTTTGGATGCAGAGAACGTATTTGATTTCAAGAGGCCCATACTGAGAATAAACCGTGTCCTTTTTCCCCAGAAGGGAGGCAGAACAAGTAGACTCCTCACTCCACAAGTTAGACAGATTTGGATTCTAAAAGCTTTTGTTCCAAAGAATAAATGAGAAGTTAATGGCCTTAGTTCATTCTAAGGAGGGCAGCAAGTCAGGAAAGCAGAGCCATCGTGGAATGGACCTTATTTATTATAGTAATAGAGGGCTGCATGGAGCTGAGGGCAAAACACTGCTTTGCCCTGTTGACTGCAAAGTCAGGAGAAAGAGAAGCAGATGTTCCCCAGAGCCAGACACACACCAGGATAGGGCTGCGTGGTTGTTTGAATGAGAATGGCTCCATAGACTCCTATGTTTGAACAGCTGGCAGAACTGTTTAGGAAGGATTAGGAGGTGTGGTCCTTATGGAGATGTGTCTCTGCAAGAGAGTGGTTCCAAATCCCCACACTATTCCCAGTTAGTCTGTTTCTGCCACATGCTTATGGAGAAGGGCTGATTACTGGCTTGTTCTGGATGTGTTTGAAGTGGGAATTTCTGGTTTCATTGGTGACTCTGTTGTGTCATGTGATGTTCTTCTGGAAGGTATCTTATGTGAGGATGTTTTGGTGAAGCAGACACATAGTGTGTTTCTGGAAACTGTGTGGTGAAAAGGCATGTTATGTTTTCCTGGAGCAGGCGTTTAAGAGGACGAGTGATATTTGGAAAGAGTATAAGTATAACCCAACAGATAGTGGACAACGCTCTGGCATTGGTTCACCTTGCTGGTCTTCGCTGATATTTGCTTGTCCTGACTTTGTAGAGAGAAATGCACCAAAGAGCTTCTGGTGGTTGCCAGCTGCTTCTTGCCACTTCAGCGGAGATTGGCAAAGTCTCTCTGCTTCTTCTGGATCGAGCCACTGCTGCTGATTTGTGTCTGGTGTTTTGCTAGTGAACTGGACTGTAGACAACTAAGACTGGAATTTCCCCCAAAGAACTGCTTCTAAAGAGGTCTATGTGCCCCTCTCCTACCTTCGGTTGATGGGCTATAAGAGAGGTTAAAGCATTTAAGAACCCATATTAAGGTGGGTTTTGAAAAATATGAGCCTACATGGCTTGCTCAACTTGCTTCCTTATACAACTCAGGAGCAACTCCCCAGGGGTGGTACTTCCCAAAGCTCCTCCCCCATCCAGCATTAATCATGAAAATGCCCACACAGAAATGCCCACAGGCCAATCTAATAGATGCATGCCTATTATCTGAGCACTTAGAAAGTGGAGCCAAGATCAGGAGTTCAAGGCCAGCCTAGGTTACATACAGTCTGAAACCAGCCTGGATTACATAATACACTGCTTCACAAAAAAAAAAAAAATTAATTTAAATTAAAAATAAGTAAATGTTTATAACATTGTCAAAACTCATACTGAATGTGATAGGAAAAGTGACCCCCAAGGTAGACGGTGAACTTTAGATAATAGTGTTGTCTATTGTAAGACCCTGGGGAGTCTTAACTTGGAGTCAAATGGAGGCACGGAGTCGGGGATTGATGCAAAATGCAAGAGAAATTTATTGATTCATCAGCATGCTGAGGTTGCTCTACATACCAAGACAGGAGGGTGACCTCGTGGAGCTAGTTCAGGGTCCTTATATAGGATTTTAGAGCAGCTGCCATTAGGTACAATGTGATTGGCAAAACAGTGTGACTTTTAAACTGATTGGTCTTTAGGGAATGAGGTAGCAGAGGCTTAATCAGCCCCTCTCTTCCAGCCTACTGTGCTTTCTAACCTGTTTCTTTTTATGTGCTCGGAGGGAGGGAGGGAGGGGACCCTGGTGGAATATCTCAAAGTTCCTGAGCTGACCTCATCCCCCATTTTTATTGTGCATGCTTCAATCTTGAAGCTATTGCTGATAGCTATAAGATCATTAGCTGTACTGCACCTATGTGTTCCTTAACAAAAGCAGCCAAGCCAGTTCAAATTATAGGGGCCAAAAGTCAACAATAGGAGAAGAACAATTAAGGTCTAAACAAAATATATATGAGGGCTGTTGACTAAGAGGTTAAACCAACACTTGAACCAGCCCTGACTCTGTTTCCTCTCTTTCTTCTGCTTGGCTAGCCCTACTCTCACCTTGGCCATTGGATCTTTAACAACCCCAGGATGGTCCATATAAGAGCAACACTCTTCCGCTAAGGCAGCACATAGCCCTCCTTGCTGGAGGAAAAGTTAAGTCTAATCTCTTCTTATTCTTTAGTACTACTTCTGATAACGACAGAGGAACCTAGGATGGTGAGTTGAGAGGCCAGTTGGGACTATATATAAGACACACACACCCTTTTTCTTTTCTCTTCTCTTCTCTTCTCTTTCCTTCCTTCCTTCCTTTCTTTCTTTCTTTTTTTTTTTTTTTTTTTTGAGACAGGGTTTCTCTTTGTAGCCTTGGCTGTCCTGGAACTTGCTTTGTAGACCAGGCTGGCCTTGAACTCAGAGATCTGCCTGCCTCTGCCTCTGGAGTGCTGAGATTAATCCTACCACCACTGCTCGTTTTTAAGACCTGAAGTAGAAATTTCTGGTTTCTTTGGAGACTCAATTGTGTCATGTGATATTTTTCTGGAAACTGTGTTATGAGAGGATGTTTTCATTGAAGTAGACACATGGGAGGATGCTTTGCTGAGGACAGATATGTGTTGTTTTTCTGGAAGCAGCCTGGAAAAGGGTCATGTGATGGTTTGCTAAAGCGGATGCTTGAGAGAACACATGATGTTTGGAAAGAGTATAAATAGAACCCAACAGACAGTGGACAATGCTGGATGGTATTGGTTCACCTTACCATTCTTTGCTGGTCATTGTGTGTCGTGACTTCATAGAGAGAAATGCACCAAAAAACTTCTGGTGGTGTTCCATCAGCTTCTTGCCACTTCTGTGGACTCAGGCTGATTGGCAGAGCCTCGAGGTTTCTTCTAGATCCACCTGCCATTGCTGATTCATGAATGGTGTTTGCGAGTGGATGGAACTGTTGCTGCTGATTCCTGTGAACTGAAATGCTGATATCCTGACAATGCAGATTGGATTTGCTCCAAAGAACTATTTTTAAACAGGCCCACCTCCTACTTTGTTCTATTAACCTTTCCTTTCCACTACTTCTGGTGAATGGTGGGTTAGAAGGGAGGTTAAAGCATTTATGAACCCTTATTAAAAGTAGGTTTTAAATAATCTAAGCCTACAAAGACCCTTTTTCAAAAGAGAGAGACGGTAACATACAGACCACACACACTCATTTTGCTGCCTAGGCTAGCTTAGAACTCTTGAGTTCAAAACAATCCTATCTCAGCTTGCCAAGTATCTAGGATTACTGGTCTATGGTACTGCACCTAGCTGGCTTTTTGTTTCAGTGCCCTCTCTGACCCATGTTCCCTCTCAGCTGCTACCCATGGGAGGGAAATTCAGAGAATCAGCCTTTTCTCTCGGTATGCTGAAGCATCAGAGCCTTTGTCACTAGCTCAGCTACAGGGCTTAGCTAGTGCTATTGCAAGCCAGGCCTCTGGGAACAACCACTGATCTCTGTCAGGACCAAGGCTCTATATATTCTCAGCTCAGACATCTAAAAGGCATGTGTACCTACCCATTTTATGCTATCCCATGCACAGTGTTATGGCTTGAATATGAAGTAATATCATAGTCTCTTGTATCCATCCTTAATTAATTAGTGATTGAGCCAAAGACACATTGCCCTACCATGCTCTCCTGGTCTCACCCTCTGAATCGGTGAGTTCTTTTATACAGAGGAGGATGGAGCTAGACCCAGTAATCTAAAGTGGAATTTCAGAAGTCTGAAGGCTGAGGCAGGGGTACCATGAGTGCTAGGCTAGCCTGGATTATATAGTAAGACCTTGTCTTAAACAAACAAGAGAGGGAAGAAAGAAGAGCAAACCCACCAATACAGGAAGTGCATTAGCTTTTTACTCTCACTCAGGCTGTGGCTGTGTCTTTTCCCCACTGGCAGGAATCCTCCCTCATGATCTTATTTGATTATCTAGTCCGAAAAGAATTGGCCCACCACAGCAAATGGAGGATGGGGAAGGAATCACTACTTCTGGGAAAAAAGATCCCTGCTCTCGATCATCAAATTTCCAGAATGGAGCAGTGAGCCTCTGTGTAAACAAAGGGGGTTTAAAACATTTGCGTAAACGTCTTACAAGATAGGGGAGAGAAAAAGAGTGTACTTCCCTGTCCTAAGCACAAGCTTTATAGTATTTGAAAATACTATGACTTCAGTTTCATATTTCTTATACTATGTAGCCAGGGCTATCCTTGACATTTCAACCCTCCTGCCTTAGCATACTGAATGCTGAGATTATAGGTGTATGCCACCATACCCAGACTTAATGAGTGAAGTATTTCCTCCCTTGAGTTCCTGCTGATAGTTACGCTCACAGGAGTTAAGGTTTTATTATAATTAACATGTGAGTGTTTGTCTCACCCAGAAGCCCCAGGGGCTATATGGCTTTGTCTTTGTATAACAAGTCCCCAGAGAATGTCAACTGAAACAGAATCCCCTTAGGCATATGAGGAACCAAAATCTCCCCTGAAATACATGCTGATCGAACCCAACCCAGTACTAAATTTTCAGACTATTGAGACTGACCTAGCTGGGAGCAGACAAAATTCTACTAAGAATGAGATATTGTAACCAAGATAATTGCACATGTGCAGCTGAGCCTGGGGAGGTTGAGGCAGCTTACACTGATTGCATTTGCATTAAGAGTAGAGAGGTTGGCTACATTTTATGTGAACTAATAGACTTGTACATCCATTTAGCAACTCAAACTTCACATTAAGCAATCATTTAATTTTAATATTAGATTCCATAAACCTACAAGATAGATATCATACCCCTTTAGGTGTGAAGTTAGATACTTAGATGTACTAATGAAGAAGGTACTCAAAGGGTTGGTACATTTTTGCTTATAACAATAAATTAGTTGAAATTCCAGCTTTGAGCTCAAAAAAGGCTTTCTTTTGATTTAATTTAATTTATTATTTCTCGACACAGGTTCTCACTCTGTGGTCTTGAACTCATTATGCAGGCCAGGCTGGTCTCAAGTCATAGCATCCTTCTACCTGAGCCTCTTAAATGCTGAGATTATAGGTGTCAGGTGTAAGCCATCGTGCCTGGCTTTTTTGTGTTATGTTATGTTTGTTATATTACTACATGGTCTGTTTGTGTGAAACAGGGTATCACAGTATCCCTGGGTTGCCTCTAACTTGTGATGTACTTGAAGATGTCCTTGAACTTATGATTCTCCTGCTAAAATTATGCTTTAAGTTTAAATTACTGTGCTTAAGATATCTATACAACAAAAGTCTTCTAACCAGTAGGGCAAGTAGGCTGCACTGCCAGACTGGCTAAAGAACCAGTGAGGTAGGGTGTGCTCAAATCCCAGGAACCTCAGAGATCAGAGAGGAGGGTGTATTCATTGCCCACACACTCATCACCAACTAAGATCCTGCACTGCACTCACCTTTACCCAGCTAAGCTTCCCTCTCTCCAGTCCAGTTCAGTGTGCAATGGGCCTGGCTACCCTGAGTGGCAAGCATAACTGGCGCCAACGTGGATGTAACAGGGTCTCTGCTACAAGCAGGTGATAGGTGAGTGCCCTTGCCTTCTGGCCTTTGCCCAAAGGCCCTAAACCTCCCCACGATGAAGACTGGCAGTCTATCTTTTCCTTCTTTGATTTTGGTTTGCACAGTGGCATAGGATTTAGGCATGTGGAAAGAGTGACTGACACCTTCTGGCCAAAGCTGCTCCTTGGCATTGGTAAAGGCTCCAAAATCTCTATCTAAACCCTGACAGCAGCCTATATGTATATTGGTAATAACCCCTGTCTTTTTATCTCTCTCTCTCTCTCTCTCTCTCTCTCTCTCTCTCTATATATATATATATACATATACATATACATATACATATACATATACATATACATAATGAATATATGACTGACCCACCAAGGAAGCTGCATCCCTTCATTCAGAGAAGTCTGAGAGTGATGGTCCTAAAGACTGCCCTGGTTTAGATCTCACAGCCCTCGAATGGGAAATTGAAGCCACACATTAAACCATCTCCTCCTCAGCCTCGACTGCATGCTCTTGTCAGATCCAATCCGGTTTATATCCCCACCACCACCACATGACTCCTGGGAAGAAGCCCAACATAAGCCCTTGGCCTCATCTATTCCTTTTCCTCCTCCAAGTCCACTCATCCCACCACCCTAACCCTAACGCTTACCCTTACCCGTACCCTAACTGTACCCTTATCTCTAACCCTAACCCCCAACCCTGCCGAGACTGAAGGAAACGTAGCCCTCAGCCTCCTCCCCATCATACAAGAACGTTCTACTCTCCATAATCCTATTACAGAGGTAGAGAAGACACTTAAGCATCTGGCTAACCCTGCCTCTCCCTCTACTGTCCATAAACTTCATGACTCTCCCACAAGCCCAGAATTTCAGACATTTCTAGTCACGTCCACCCCATATGGACTAAACCACTTAATTAGTACCCACATCAAGCTACAGATTTAAAAAAAAAAAATCAGACAATCAAGGAAGATGGTATTCACAGCCCTTGAACTAAGTCTCTCTTCCAAAGTAAAACTGCCAATATAAACACGCCCCAAATTGGCTGGGTGTCTGTGGCTTTTCCCTGTTTGTTCCTAACCCTTCCAGTACCCACCAATGGAGATTCTTTGCTAGGGAGCCCTATAATGGACACAACAAAATCATAGGAACCCAGGAATGCCCACTTGAAGGATGCCAGACCAAAACTGAGATTCCTGGACACTCTGTCTCCATCTCCACTGCCCCCTGCCCTTTGCTCTGCTTTCCTCACTGAAACACAGGTGACTGCCTCCAGGAGACCTCCATATACGGAGGGTGGCAATATTGGAGATGCTGAATTGAATCCACCAGTTATGATGGCACCATTCTTGCCAACCTTAATACTCATTTTCAGCTTTCCATTGGAGATCCCTGGGTCAAATGATGGTGAATTCCTAATGGCTGCACCAAATACCTTATAGCAGACCTGCACATTTCGCACTTGCTTGTCCCTGCCTCCAAGTTGGTCTTTACCCACGTTAATATTCTTAAATGAGAGGATCAAACTCAAAAGGAGGCTCAAGCCACCCTCTCCTGGATACGATACATCCAATATACAGCCATCTCCTTCCCCTAACCACCCATCTTAACTGCTCTCAATGCATTTTCTTCTGTGCTTCCCTTTTCTAGCCACTATTGGCAGTTGTTCCCATTAACATCTCATGAACCCTGTGGGCCCTGACCCACACAAAACTTATAAAACATTCATCTTTTTAATCTATCCTTCCCCCTTTGCCACGTAGGGCCCTCTTCAAGGTCCCATTTTAAAGATCCCATAACATCACTGTCACCAAGCCAATATGTGTTACCACCACCACCCTGTTTTCCTTGGGAGTACTATTACCAGTCCCTGCATTAACCCCCTTTTCAAAGTTTCTGCAGCCCCACAATGGTTGTTCCCCAGAATTATCTC
Organism: Rhynchomys soricoides; assembly: GCA_019843965.1. Taxonomy (NCBI): domain Eukaryota; kingdom Metazoa; phylum Chordata; class Mammalia; order Rodentia; family Muridae; genus Rhynchomys; species Rhynchomys soricoides. Next base: position 10,561,291 of record JADRCH010000097.1, on the reverse strand, counting down.
TATGGGCCCAAAGAACTCATTTTACAGCTGGGAGGAAGGAGGTCTTCATCCCTCTGTTCCTTGGACTGGCTCTCACCATCTCTCTGTGTGCCATGAGAACCACTGGAGCAGCCCTCATCCCAATATACCATGAGGCTGGTGGGAGTTAGCTACCTCCCTGTTTCCAACCTAGCACCATAAACCTGGCTCTTCCAACATTGACCCTAGAAAGAATGTATTACGGTGACAGTTACCAGGCTTCACTCTTTCTTTGACTTTATAAGACCCACACCATCCTACAAAACCCTGAGGGTGTAGATGAACCATCTAACTCCCCTGCCCTGGCCATGGTACATACCCATACAAACCTTACCCCAGAGACCCTGGCCACCTCTTCAGGGCCATAAACACCTCCCTCCCTAACAAACGCAACCAATTCTCCGAAGCTGCTTCCAGGTGTGTTCGTTGAACATGCACTGCACTCATTCCCGATGATTAAGATCCTGCCCTCATTCCCGAAACCCACTAAACCCTCTTTCCAGTCCAGTTTGGTGCACAACATGCCTTGCGACCTAAGAGGAAAGCAGACAAGACAAAGAGCCACACCTTACCATGACAGGTGATTTGTAAATCTTTCCCATGCCATAGGTTGGCGTTTCTTTATTAATAGAACCCTTTGATATATACATTTGTTTTTAGTTTTGATAGAATCCAACTTTTTCCCCTTCTTTTGCTTCTGCTTACATTATTATGTCGGAAAAATGTCTAAATCTAGCTTTTCTCTGTAACTTCTTCTAACAGCTATATCGTGTTAGCATTTACACTTATTTTTTGTGTCGGTTAATTTTTGCGTGTTGGTTTTCAGATGCATTCTTTCCCATTTGGCTATTCTGATTTGCTCAGCTTCACTGGTTGAAATCGTTGTCCTTCCCTGATAGAGATATTTTAGCTAGCACTCCTCATAAATTGTGTAGGTTTGTCTCGGGGCTCTCTATTCTCGTCGATTGTTTTACAGTTTTTATTTGGTATCTGCACCAGTGTCATGCTATTTAGATGACTACAGCTTTGTAACAAATGCCCAAACAGAAAATATGAGGCTGCCAACTCTGTTTTTCTATCTGACATCTCTTAATTTTATGTTGAATTATTTTGTTCCTGAGAGAAATCAATGTGATTTATATAAGAAAGGTATTGAACTTTCATAAAATTTTTGGTAACATAGCCACTTCTACAACATCAATTTTCCCAAACTGTGAACATGAAAGTATTTACATCTTCTAGGGTCTTCTTTCTTCAGTTTTTAAAATTCTTTCAACTCAGGGCTGGAGATTAGGGCTCAGGAGTTAAGACCACTGACCGCTCTTCCAAAGAACTTGGGTTCAGTTGCCAGCACTCACAGCAACTACACGACTGTCTGTAGCTCCAGTTCCAGGGGCTCCGACACCCTCACTCAAACACACATGGAGGCAAAACACCAATGCACATAAAATAAAAGTAAATTACTTAAAAAATATTTCAAGTCATCCTCATGTTTTTTCAGGTTATCATGAATAAGTTTGTTTTCCTGGTATCTTGCTCTCCAGGTTTGTTCTCAAAGCTGCTGGTTTTTGTGTAGTGAATTTTACATCATGTGACTTTGCTGAAGGTGTTTATCAGTTCTAAGAGGTTTCTGGTGTAGTTCATGAGCTCCTTTAAGTATAGGATCACAATGTCTGCACATAGGGATGATTTGACTTCTTCCTACCTGTTTTGGGGGATAAGACCTCATATAACCCAGGCTAGCCCTGAGCTCGCCATGTAGCATAGCATGATGTGGGGACCCCTGTTCCTCCTTGCATCTTCCAAGTGTTGAGAGTTCAGGTGTGTGTTCCCCAGCATCCTTTTCTGTCTCCCCTTTTGTTTCTTTCTCTTGCCTTATTGCTATAGCTAATGATTCAAGCACTTTGGGATGTTTGTTTGGTTTGGTTTTTTTGAGGCAGGAACTCATGATGTAGCTTCAGCTTTTCTGGAACACACTATGTAGTCCATACTAGCTTCAAACTCACACAGTTTGCCTGCCTCTGCCTCCCTGAGTGCTGAGATTAAAGATGTGCACCACCATATCCTGTGCAAGCACTATTTTGAAAAAGAGTGGAGAAAGTGGGAACCCTTATCCCTCATCTTAAAGAAATGCTTTTAATAATATTGGCTATGGGTTTGTCATCGATAGCCATTATTATATTGACGAATGATTATTTTGGGTCCTAATTTCTTCATCTTTGCGTATCTGGAACGGACTCAATTTGATTGTGGTGTTATAGTGTACCTTTTGTTTTGTTTTTTTTTTTGATTCAGGGTCTCACTGTGTGCCAATATTTATTGAATTTTTTTTTGTGTCTGTATTCCTAAAGAGAGCATAGATATATGGAGATTTTGTGTCTTGTTTTGTTTCTGTATCCTTATTGAGTTTTAGTTTCACTGTAATATTGGCTTTGTAGAATGGACAAATTTGACAAGGTGGTTCAGCAGGTAAAATGCTTGCTCATTGTCCTCCACAAACTTGTCCTCTGACCTGTATGTACACTTGAATCGTGGCATACATGCTCCCCTACACTTTATACATGCACACATACAAATAATAATAAAACATTAAAATGCAGGATTTTAAAACTATCTAATTTATTGCTATATACAGGCAGAGTACAGCTGTGGAGTTGGTTCTATTCTTCCACTGTTACATGGGATCTGGGGTTTGAACTCAAATCACCAGGCTCGTGTTGCAAGCACCCAGTGAGCCATGTCCCTGGTCTGGATTTTTTTTTTTTTTTGAGACAGCAAGAATCTCCTACTTCAGTCCAGGCTATCCCAGAACTCATTACTGGGAATGAACTGTCCCAGAACTGTCCTTGAATTCATGGCAATCCTCCTGCCTCAGTCTCCAGAGTACTGGCATTAGTGGTAAGCGCTACCGTACCCATCTCTCGGAGATGAGTTTGGAAGTACTTTTGTTTCTTTTCTTTCCCCTTTGCCCTGCAGTACTGAGGGTTGAACTCATGGCTCCAAGCACGCTAGGCAAGTGCCCTACCACTGAGCTATAACAATAGCCCTATTTGCTTAGTCAGGGTTTGCTTGTGTGTGTGTTTATATTTATTTATTGAGACAAGATCTCATGTTGCCAAGACTGGCTTCAATATTGCTATATAACTGGAGCTGCCCTTGAATATTTAACCTTCCTTCCTCTGTTTCTTAGACACTGAGATATTAGGCATCCACCATGGAATCCTGAGACTCTGGGGACTAGAAAGGTATCCCTTGATTTCTTCAATGGCTCACTTTTCTTTCTTATTTTCTTTTCTTTTTTTGTGTGTGTTTTATTTGTTTGTTTGTTTGTTTTTGTTTTGGGAGACAGGGTTTCTCTGTATATCCCTGGCTGTCCTGGAACTCTGTAGACCAGGCTGGCCTTGAACTCAGAAATCCGCCTGCCTCTGCCTCCCGAGTGCTTGGATTAAAGGCGTGTGCCACCACTGCCTGGCTTCAACCTGGTTTTCAATCCTTGAGATAGATAGATAGATTTTTTTTAGTCTACTCTCCTGGTGATGCTTTCCTTTAACTTCATCATTACTATTTTCCATTTTCTAAAGTTTTTTTTTAAAGTTCTTTCGTTGATTTATTAATTTTCTTGAGCTGTGGCCTTTAAGACATGAATCTCCACTACTGCTCCCATATATTGGGGTTAGAGGCATGTTCTACTATGTCTGGCCTTATTCTTTTAAATTCACTGAATTTCCATGCTTTTAGCATCTCTATCACTTTGCTGAAATTGGCTTTATCATTCAGGTCTTTATTATTATTATTATTATTATTATTAAACAAAATATTGTTAGAAACTCTTTAAAATCTTTTGCCACTTTTTTTTATCAAAGTTACACGATAGTTTGCACACCAGTAAACTTGCCAAGGACCAGTCTCAGCTTGGAGAGGGGGTGCTAAGGAAGGGGTGTTTGGGCGCAGCAGAAGAAACAACTCAATGGTGGGCTACAAACTGACAGCTCTGTGTTCTGCTTGAGGCGGCTCTCCAGACACAGTTAGACAGCTCAGCTCCAGCAGACCAAAGCCCAGTCTTTTATTTACATTTCAATTCAATCATTACCCCAGGCTCCCTTTTGACAATCTAATAAACCAACAATTTATGACCTTAGCCCCTGGATTCTCAGAAAAAGAAAGCAAGTGCATCTTTTTTAAAACATAGCAAATGTAGGCCGGGCAGTGGTGGTGCACGCCTTAAAGCCCAGCACTTGGGAGGCAAAGACAGGTGAATTTCTGAGTTCGAAGCCAGCCTGGTCTACAGAGTGAGTTCCAGGACAGCCAGGGCTACACAGAGAAACCCTGTCTCGGGAAAAAAAACAAACAAACAAACCATAGCAAATGTTTTCAAAGATCTGCTTGCCTTTGTATCTTTCTGAGAAGCTGGCTCATTAGTGCAGCTGCCTTTGTTCTTTTAGGTCTGTGAAGCCCCACTTACAATTCTTATTGCATCCTTAGATTTTGTATAGGTGGGAAATGATACATTCTTGAACTCAAGTTTTCAGAGTTCTTTTCCACAGCCTTAAGGGCTGTCCTTAAGGTCACAGCATTTATTATTTTGCTAAAGAACATTAGGCACACCCTAACCTCCCAGACCTGTGTGGTTTCTAATTATCTTGGAGTCCTTAACCTTGGCAAGGAGAAAGTTCCCTGATATTTTTGTCAGAGAAAACTTTCCTGAAGATGGAACATAAAGTAAATTATGTACATTGTTATACAAACAAGCCCCACGCCCACAGCAACAATCAGCACTTGTGGAGATCCATGTCCTGCTGGCTCTGCTGTATGGATGGGAACTGTATCACGCTATGCCTTCTACAGCCATGCAGGCTGTGGCATAGACCCGGTTGCAAACATGGGAATTTACTTGTTTTGTTTTGTCTTTTCAGAACAAAACAAAAAAAGGTATTGCAAGGTTCTGGCAAGATAGCTCAGTGGGTAAAGGTGCCTGCTGCCAAGCCTGATGACATGAGTTTGACCCTGGGGACCCACATGGTAAAAATAGAGAACCTGACTCCCACAAGTTGTCTTCTAAGCCCCACATCTCCAATAAATAGTTTTAAAGGTTATTATAACATCGATAACGTAACAGTTTGGAGTTTTTCTTTTAACTGTCAATAAAACTGCCCTGGAGCTTAAAAAAGAAAAAAACATCAAAAGAACTGTGCATAGAACTGACAGTTTGATGATAGCAGGGTTGTGCTGTTTTCCTTTTGGCTTTTGTTTGGTCTTTCTGTTTCGCTCTCTCTTTACCTTTCTCCAACTCCCCCCCCCCCCTTTTCCTCACTATTTCTCTTGTAGCTCAGACTGTCCTGGCGCTCACCAGGTAACCCTTACTACAACCTGTTATGGATTAGTTCTAATGCTATTTGTATTAATTCTGCTCCCCAAATCAAACGGGAACCCGCATGTCTGCCTATAAGACCTTGAGGGTCCCTGTCCTCAGCTGCCTTTAATTGGTAAATAAAGTTGCATGACAGAGGTGGGACTTGGAGGTTCCTGTACAAAGAACATGAGGGAGGAGCAGAATTGCCATTCGGGGGAAGCAGGAAAACAAGCCTGAGAGCTGCAGGAGAGAAGGCATACAACCATGTAAAAATCAGAGAAGAGCAGTCCCGATTGGGTCTGGGGTAGCAGAGATGATACAGAGATCTTAGTAAGTAATAATTCAGGAATACCGGAGGGGAGGCGTTACCACTGCAGAAGTTTGGGAGTGGCCCAGCCATTGAGCCACATAGGGCATATTAAAAATAAGGCTACGTACGTGCGCTTGTGTGTGTGTGTGTGTGTGTGTGTGTGTGTGTGTGTGTGTGTTTCATTCTTGGATCCAAAACATTTGGATAGGTAATGAGGAGCATGCGCATAACCGCTGAGGAAATACTACTGCTTCAACGACCCTTTCTCCTGTATCAGTCTGGGAATATAGGCATGAGCCACAACTCCATGTGTGACCATTCCTCGTTTTTTTAAAAAAGATATATTTTTAGTGTGTGTGTGTGTGTGAGAGAGAGAGAGAGAGAGTGAGTGTGTATGTGCGCACGCGTGCTCACGAGTGTGTGCAGATGACTATATAGGTAAGAAGAAGTGGACCTCCCCTAGAGCTGGAGTTGCAGATGGTTTTAAACTGCCCACTGGGAATAGAACTTGAGTTCTCTGTAAGAGTACTATGTCCCCGGCCATCTCTTCACTACTCATTTCCTTTGCTGAGATAGATTCTCACTATGTAGCCCTACATGGGCTGGACGTCACTATATATACCAGTATGGCCTCAAATTTGTAGTGGTCCTTCTGCTTCTGTCTCTGCCTCTTTTGAATACTAGGGGATTTTGTTGCAGGATATTAGATCATACTACGAACCCTTAGATTGTATTATTTACTGAAAAAAAAAAAAAACCCTGTTACTAGTTGTGGTGTGGCTCAGCCCTTAGTGGACACCTTTAACACTGCCTTAAATAAGAAAGGCTCTTAATGAACACGTTTTCTCTCTCTCTCTCTCTCTCTATATATATATAGATATATATCTATATATATAGATATATATCTATATATCTATATATATTGGCTTTTCGAGACAGGGTTTCTCTGTATTGCCCTGGCTGTCCTGGAACTCACTCTGTAGACCAGGCTGGCCTCGAACTCAGAAATCTGCCTGCCTCTGCCTCCCAAGTGCTGGGATTTAAGGCGTGCGCCACCACTGCCCAGCTTAGTGAACACTTTTAATCTCAAATAATGAAGTCAATGTTAGTTTGTAGAAAGAAGCAGCCATGTTTTAAAGTGGTGTCTAATTGAGTGGCAGAAGAAGTGATGAATCAGAGAAAGATTTGACAGAATAGGATCTGCTCAACTCTCATGAGAAAGAGAGAGGAAAGCTACTCTGGGGAAGTGCAGAGAGAAGAAAGAGGCAGCTTTAGCAGGACAGTTGTACAGAGATAGGTTGCAGAGAGGCAACAAGCTAGACACAGGAGAAGACAGAACAAGCCAGGGAATGAGAAGGAGCCAGAAGATTAGAACAGATTGCCAAAGTTTGTATGAGGCTGTTGAGCTTTGGTCTTGCTGTCTATTGTAATGCTAAGTGCAGGTCCCCAAGACATGGAGTCTGCTCATAGACCCAAGTGACCCTGCCCCCAAGTTTTTTCTGATTGGTAAATAAAGATGCCAACAGCTAGTAGTTGGGCAGAGAGACATAGGTGGAGTGTAAGTTTCCTGAGCTTGGTATCAGAGGAGGAGGATGAGGAGGGTAAAAAGGTGCAGGAGGGAGAAGGAGAAGCCATCATGGGTTAGGTGAGCCCTAAAAACATGGTACATATACCATACTATTGACACATACTCAGGGTTTTCAATGGGCAACTGCTTTATGTTCCAAAAAGGTTGATTGTGTAATTACACATTTATTGTAAATAATGACAGTTATGGGGATACCTCCACAATTTAACCTGACAGTGCTCCCACATTTATATCCAATAAGGTGAAGCAGTTCTTTGCCCATTATAATATAAAGCGTATTACTGGTATACCATACAATCCCATAGGACAAGCAGTTATAGAAAGATCCAACAGCAACAACAGCAGCTGAGAAAGACTAGGTTCTCAGAAAAAATGGAGGAACTAAGCCAACTAATACACTATAAGGATGTGTTGATGTATGGCTGGTTTTGCGTCAACTTGACACAAGCTGGAGTTACCACAGAGAAAGGAGCTTCAGTTGAGAAAATGCCTCCATGAGATCCAGCTGTAAGGCATTTTCTCAATTAGTGATCAAGGGGAGAGGGCCCCTTGTGAGTGGTGCCATCTCTGGGCTGGTAGTGTTGGGCTCTATAAAAAAGCCAGCTGAGCAAGCCAGAGAAAGCAAGTCAGTAAGTTACACCCCTCCATGGCCTCTGCATCAGCTCCTGCTTCCTAACCTGCTTGAGTTCCAGTCCTGACTTCCTTTGGTGATGAACAGCAATTGGAAGTGTAAGCTGAATAAACCCTTTCCTCCCCAACTTGCTTCTTGGTCATGATGTTTGTGCAGGAATAGAAACCCTGACTAAGACAGTTGACGTTAGAATGGAAACCTGCAATGGTTTTAAGATGGGGGTGTGGTTATGCTTATGTATCTACAGGGATTGAAAAAAATATGGTTACCAACAAAATTTATAAATATTAGATCTAACCAGGGAAAACCTCATATCACTTGAGACATGGATGTCTTCACATAGCAAGTAGACCAGGTGATTCACAGACTGTCTCAGTTACTGATTTCTCCAAAACATGCATGCAGTTCAACTTCAGAAAGGCTAGCCCTAATGCTCGATCATACAAAGACTGATAAACCCGGATGCTCCAACGTTATAAGAAATATTAAAGACTGTCTAGATAGTCAGCTGTCTCTGCCAATTATTTAAATTTTGAGAGCTATGTTTCTACACTTCCTGTATACTCAAACATATATTCCTTCTTAAATCTCTGACAAGATTAAAGACTAGATAGTTATAGTCTCACAATTAAACTCAAGTTGTTTAACATTAAAGAAGATGTTATAGATTTTATTTATTTATTTATTTATTTATTTTTTGAGACAGGGTTTCTCTGTATAGCCCTGGCTGTCCTGGAACTCACTGTAGACCAGGCTGGCCTCGAACTCAGAAATCAGCCTGCCTCTGCCTCCCAAGTGCTGGGATTAAAGGCATGTGCCACCACTTCCCGGCTTGTGTTATAGATTTTAAAAGATGGTTTTCAGATGATAATGCAAGTTAAAATCAAAGATGACTGAGGTACAAAACTATAAACTCATTTAGATAGATGATACTTTGTCTAAATTGCTACATACAATAGACTAGACGTTATAAATAATAGATCAGACTTTATAATTTTCATAATTGCTATAATTATATTCAATTTGTATCTGGGGGGGAAGCCTTTTTTTAGACTAAAAAGGAAAATTGTTGAGGTTTGATCTTTCTGTCTAATACTAAGTGCAGGCCCCCAACACCTGGAGTCTGCACATAGACCCAAGTGACCCTGCCCCCAAGTTATTTCTGATTGGTAAATAAAGATGCCAACTGCTAATAGTTGGGCAGAAGAGACATAGGTGGAGTGTAGGTTTCCTGGGCTTGGGGTTGGAGGAGAACAACAAAGAGAAGATAGCATAGGAAGGAGAAAGAGAAGCCTCTATGGGTTGGGTGAGCCATGAAAACATGGCCCTGGGAGCTGACCAATCGCGTTAAGAGCAGCCCAGATGAACCATAGTAAGTAGTAAGTAATAACTCAGGGCTATGGGTAGGAGAGTAGATTCTAACAACACAGAGGGTAGAATCTGTCCAGCTCTCTTGTTGTTTAAGGCTTATTGTAAATATAAAGCTTGTGTGTGTCTTTTATCTGGGAACTAAACTGTCAAAGGTGGGGTAGAAACCCTGGGTGGAGTTTAACTAATTTCTACAACAGGAAACTAAGCAGAGCAATTCCCAAGAGGCTAAGAGAGAGAAGCCAGGTTGAACCAGAAGAGCTGAGTTAAACCAGCCAACAGAGTTCAGAAAGAACTAGAAAGGGTGAACTTGTTCAGCAGCAAGTCTCAGAGGCTGAAAACATTCTAGGCTTAGATTGTAAGGAGGCTAGAAGCTTCCAGGACTCGGCCAAGGTTAGCAGACAAAAGCAGTCAGATTTTGAGATGACAATTACATCAGGAGAATACAAGATGCTTTTACAGTATTGCAGACATGAGCCGTCTTTCTTGTTTTCTAGTGTTCTTCCTTTCTCTCCACTCATTCTCTCCTTTGTTATCCCAAGGTTCCTCATTTATGTCACATGGAGGAAATTTCTACTCTACCATCTTTCCCCAGAGCATCATTACATCTTTATTTTCCCTTCCAAAACTGCTTTTTTTTTTTCCAGTTAAGACCTCCCCATCCTTTTCTTAAAATTAAAGTGAGTTATTTATTTACTTTTATATATGTGTCTTCCATGCATGTATGTTTACATATGCCTGCTGCTCTCTGAAGTCAGAAGAGGGCATCAAATCCTTTGGAACTGGAGTTCCAGTCATAAGTAGCTGTGAGCCACCGTATGGATGCTGGGTATCCAAACCCAGGTCTTCTGCAAGAGCAACAAGTGCCCTTAACTACTAAGCCATCACTTCAGCTCCAAACTCCTTACCCTAAAAGACCCTTCTTTCTCCCCCCCCCCCCCCCCCCCCCGAGACAGGGTTTCTCTGTGTAGCCCTGGCTATCCTGGAACTCACTCTGTAGACCAGGCTGGCCTCGAACTCAGAAATCCGCCTGCCTCTGCCTCCCAAGTGCTGGGATTAAAGGCGTGAGCCACCACTGCCTGGCTAGAATTATTTATTTTACATATATGAATATGCTGTAGCTGTCTTCAGACACTAAAAGACCCTTCTTTAGCAAGAGTTTTTCCATTGCTCTACACTTCCATCTCATGCCAGAGAGCATCTTTCCCCCATTTCCCATGGTTTGTAGCATCCTTAGAGAAATTACTTCACTTAGTAACACAGTCCACACGGGATCTATCAGGTGCGTCCCGGATTCCAAGAGATTATCAGTCTGCCCCACCTATTTCATCCCCAGTGCCTCACAAGCCTCCTTCAAAAATGGTATTAGCATGAACTCATATTTGCTAAATATATTTCCTTTTGTTTTGTTTTGAGACAGGGTTTCTCTGTGTAGCCATGGCTGTCCTGGAACTCATTCAGTAGACCAGGCTGGCCTGGAACTCAGAAATGCACCTGCCTCTGCCTCCCGAGTGCTGGGATTAAAGAAGTGGGCCACCACTGCCCGGCGGCTTTTTTTTTTTTTTTTTTCCCCTGCCCCTCCAGTACTGCGCACCTGCTCTCAATCGGACTGGATCCCTGGTTCCATTTTCTCTGCCTGGTGTGCAGATGCACTAAGGGGAAACATGGGCCAGGGCCCCGGTTCCTGACTTCCTCTCCAGGTGGAACACTGGCAGTTGTGCAGGTACTCAGAGAGGAGACAGGGAACCACTACATTTGTCCTAGATTCTGCTTTTCCCTTCTGGTCTAGCTGTGGACTCCTGGACCTTGCTCTGCCTTCTCAGGGCAGACTTATTGGCAGCGCCGGACAGCCCTGGCAAAGAGGCAGAACTTGATACCACACTCCCCTATGATCTCCTCTTTTATCCCCTTTCCTCTCCTCCCCTCCTTTCCTCTCTCCTCTCTCTCCCCTCCTCTCTCCTCCCCTCTTTCCTCTCCCCTTTCCTCTGCCTATCCCCTCTCCTCATTCCTGTGCTCTCTCTCTCTTCCTTCTCCCTTCTTTCCTTTCTCTCTTCCTTTTTTGAGATGGCTAGCCTTAAATTAGGGCTTCTACTGTTGCCTTTAGGTGTCAGGATTCAATCTGAGTTTCCAAAAAGCCTAATCCATTCTTAATTTCACAAGGAAAACAAAGCAAAACTTTCAAAAATAGATCCATTTGTTTAATGCAAGGAAGAAAGTACCAGCTCTGTTAACCTTACTTGAAGGAGGGTCCATCCATAGACACATATATGTATAATCACTCGGGGATGAATCCTAATCTAATTCATTTTCATATGGATGAATTTGAGATATCAGGAACCCTAAAGATGGTGGTGAAGATATAGCATCATTTGAGTAGTCAGGGAAGTTCCAGAGGGGCAAAGCAGCAGTCATGTTTCAGAAGAACAGTGGCTTCCTGGGAGGAAGGAATAGAAGAGACTTCTGTCACCAGGGAAGCCATTGTTGGCTCTTGTTACTTCAGTCTCAGTTATAGAAGAGAAATAAGCAGCATTTTGGAGGCAGAGGCAGGTGGATTTCTGAGTTCAAGTCTGAGTTCAAGGCCAACCTGGTTTACAGATTGAGTTCCAGGACAGCCAGGGCTACACAGAGAAAACCTGTCTCGGGGAAAAAAAAAAAACAACCAACCAAACAAAACAAACCAAAACCAAAACCAAAAAAAAGAAAAGAAATAAGTTTTTACGTGTAAACTCATAAGTAAGGCTCCTTTCTTGAATCTCTGGCCAGTTTACTGGTCACATTTTTGTCTCTCTGGTCTTCTATAGGACTATTATTTGTACATATTTAAACTTTTGTAATGTTGAGAGATGGTCCTAATAGCTGGACTGGTGCCACATGCCTTTAATCCAAGAACTTGAGAGGTAGAGGCAGGTGAGTTAAGGCCAACCTGGTCTACAGAGGGAGTTCCCAGAGAGCCAGGGCTACACAAAGAAACCTTGACTTAAAACCCACAGTCCTGCTTTTCAAGAGATACTAGAATGGCTTTAGATCAGAACCCATTTGTGATGTCCAGAAAGATAATCTAAATGGAAATGTATGTGTATGGCACAGTGATAAAAACTTCAGGTGCAAATGACTGACACTCAGAGCCTTTCGGAAGAGTTGATGGGGACAAGAGAGAAAGGTATCAGTGAGTCTCAGAAGTCAAGCAGATAAGAGAGAATATGTCAAATTTATGTTACTTTGGGGGGGGTGATCTGCAGCATATCTAAATTCCCAAATGATAGTTTGGGAAAGCACACTTGTACTTTGATAACCTAATTTGCTCTGAAAATTGCCATATATGATATGTGGAGTTGCGAAAGCACAGAATAGAGCTTGGCTTGAGAAGAGAATTTTTATGCTCTTAATTTCAGGAAACTTAAAAAAAAAAATCAAACAGACCCATTTGCCCAATATTTTCATCTTTCACCTATTTCACTTTGGCGGGGGGGGGGGGGGGGGGGGAAGGGGAGGAGAGCCGAGGGAATGTAGTGGAAACAGACAACAATACAGTTCGTAAGAAAGTGAAGCATACTTGCTAACAATCTCCCCAACTTCAGGGAGAAAAATCCTGTAACCTTAACCTGCGTTTGAGTGTCAGCGATCCCCCCTCCGCAGTCCTCCCCGCCCCCACTCGGCCGCTGCCTCTGCTAGTCTAGATAATTCTGAAGACAGGTAGGAATGAAGGGAGGAAGAACGAGAATTACAATGGCATGCATCAATTCAAGGAAGAATAACTTTTGCTGGAGGCAACAGCTGTAGTAGCATTGACTATCGACAGCACCCTCAGTGAACTTACACTTCGCTCATATCCTCACTATCTCGTACCCGGTATATTTTGACGTTATCCCAAATTGAGGAGTATAGGAGCTCAGGCTCATTTGTACTGATTAGTGTGTGTTTTGGGTAGTTAGTAAATGCAAATCCATTCAGTTGGCTCTACCAATTCCAGGCAGGTTCTAGCATGGGATTGTTTTTGTTTTCGCTTTTTTTGTTGTTTTGTTTTTTTGTTTTGGTCTCACTTATTCCTGAAAAGGTCTTCTGTAGTAAATACACCTTATTCACACAAGAATCGCCATTTAGTGTCTTTTCCTGAGAAAGAACAACAGGACTCACAGCGGAACTTTGCTGCGGGTGGCTTGTGTTCCCGTCCGGGTGGCCGGGTGAGAGGGCCGGGAGGGGGAAGCTTTCTGGCGCGGACCGCGAGCGGAGGCTGAGAGCGCCGCCGCCGGAGAAGACCGACCCTTGGCCAGAGCCAGCCTGCGGCGCCCGGGCCTGGCTGGCTGCTTCCCGCCTCAGCCGCTTCTCCGGCTCCCGCCGCCGCAGACACCGTCCAGGCCGGTGCGGCAGAACGCGAGGTCCTACGGCCCAGCCCGGTCCGGTGCGGCCCGGATCCGTGGCACGGGAGGTGAGAGCCCCTGCGATCCCCCTTACTCCCTGCCGGGGCTGCTGGGACCCGCAACAATGGGGACGCGGCCAGAGTCCCCGGCGTGCAGCAGCCTGGGGTAGCAAGCTACTCCTGGCGGCCTGGGCCTTGGGGGAGCTGGGTCCGACCTGGGAAACTCCAGTGACTGAAGGCTCGGAGGGGGTCTTGGCATCCACCCGAGACTTCAGTGGCTTGATATTTGGGGATTTCGTTGTCAAGGAAGGCAGTCGTAATTACCGAGACTGAACTACCGTGGCTATGAGCTTTTGATTTTTTATTATAACACCAGCACCCTAGAAGCTGACCATACCGTGGCGTGGTTTGAGGGAGAGGGGTTTGTAGTTCGAATTTTAGGGGCCTCTGTGGCTTGGTCCCTAATGGACATAGGGGTGCGTCTCTGTACTCCCTCGGGTGGTCTGAGAATTTGTTAGGCTGAGTCGGGTTTGAGGAGAAGAGGCATGGAGAGATAATCTTCTCTGAGGTAATTGGTGACTAGTTCCTGGAAAGGGACGAGCTTAGTTGGGCACAAAAGAGTTGAGCTAAGAGCTAGATGGATCCTTCTCGGCTAAGATGTATCCGAGTTAAAAGTGGTTCTTAGGTAGGAAACTTGTCCCAGTAGTGTTAGCTGCCTTGGGTTAGGAAAAGGCCGATGAGAACTGGAGAGGGAGGGAGAAGATGGCCGGCAGCTGCTGGGGTCGAAGAATTGGCTTTATGTGGGTCATGGTGGCTGACTGGGAGTAGAACAAGAGCACTTTGCAGAGTGGGCTTCCTGATAGAGAATGACCTCTTACTGCGGGGGAGTGTGTGACTCAGATCTGTTAGATTGCTGCTCTTGCTGGCGGATGTGGCTGACTGTGTTGGTGCCCGGACTTTGAAGCTGGAATGGGTATTTTGGGGAGGGGGGGGCTTAATGAATTTGTTCCAGAGGAGAGGACAGTGTGGACCTTTCCTTCTTACTCTAAAGTCTGTGGTGGCTGTCGCCGGCAGTCATTTAAGTAAGGAATTTCTTAGTGGTATTTGACTTTAAAGCTTTTCTCTTCATTTTTTCCCCTTTTCCCTCCTTTGAATTGTGACTCATACTTTGTTTTTAGCACTGTGGCTATTGTTTGTAGTGATCCACAAACTTAGACCCCATAATATGTTGTAATTCTTGGAGCTCTTAGTTCAGTTCTTCTAAGTCCAAACTGATGTAAAAGGCTTTTCACTAACTTGTTTTTTGTCTATTTTAATATATGTAACTATAGAGGGGAGGATGTGAAAAATCTATCATTTCTGCTGCTCAAAGCTCTTTAGGCCCCTAAATTCATGAAATTTCATTATCTCTTATTGCCATGAAGTAATTACATTGAATCTGCTAAATCTTTTGTCATTATCATTTCAGCATCCTTGCTCTCACAGGATATTATCTTCATTACAAGTTCAGTGCTTTTGATCTGTACATTGTGTTTCCATGTTACAGCCTATGTCACCAGAGGCAGTGTGTAAGTAAACTCCAGCTCAGAGTCTTAGAGCTGTGCACCAGAGCTTTGCATGCTCTCTTTGGGCAGAAGTTGGTGTGTTATTTATATATGTTAAAGGGAAAGCTATACGAACCAAGCCATATCAGGAACAATGCATCATCTGAATTTATCTTGAGTGTCTAGGATGTGTTACCTAGTTGCAAGCTAGTATTGTCAAGTGAGAAGTGAAGTAGTTCTTTGTGTGCCTGTACTGATAGTTCTAATTCTAGGGATTTTTTTTTTCCCCTTAAATTTAAGAATAAATTCTTAAATTATTAATTGCCAGGCCATGGTGGTACACGCCTTTTATCTAGCACTCTGGAGGCAGAGGCAGGTGGAACTCTGTGAATTTGAGGTCAGCCTGGTCTACAAAGTGAATTCCAGAGCAGCCAGGGCTACACAGAAAAACCCTGTCTCAAAAAAAAATTTGTTTTATTACCATTCTTACTTTAAATTTGCATATATGTGGGTATAGACATGTATGTATGTGAGGGTGTGTGTGAAGGCTAGAGGTGTTGGTCTCCCAGGAGCTGGAGTTACAGGCAGTTGTGAATTGTGGAGTGGGTGCAGGTCTCCTTTAAGAACAGTACTCTTAACTGCTGAGCCATCTATCTAGCCTGGAGTTCTTTTTAAAACTCTTTTTTGAGACAGGCTTGGGATTCGCTATGTATAGCAAGATGGCCTCAAATTCTCAGAAATCTGCCTGCCTCTGTCTTCAAGTGCAGGGTTTAAAGGCATGTGCTTCAATGCCCAGCTCTGATTTGTTTTTTTGGGACAGGATCTCAAATTGTAGCTCATGTTGTTGTAGAACTCAATATGTTGTTCCAGCCTGGCCTTGAACTCAGCCTCCCAGTGTTGTGATTACAGGATCATATTCTACAAGTCCTTTGTTTATGCATAAACTAGTGATTTGTTACCTTATGCCAGTAACTATGTTAGGCAGCTCTATAGTGGTGATATTTTGACATTCTAATAGTACTGGTGTATAGAAGTGTTAAGAAGTTGCTGTGCATATATGAAGCAGTGATTCCGGCATAGAGTTTTATTAAGTATAGCAGCTTAAGTTTTTTTTTTTTTTTGTTTTTTTTTTTTTTTTTTTGAGACAAGGTTTCTCTGTGTAGACCAGGCTGGCCTCAAACTCAGAGATCCTTCTGCCTCTGCCTCCTGATTGCTGGGATTAAAGGCCACTCACCACTTGCCTGGTTTAAACTTTTTTTTTTATTTTTTAAATAGTGCATTGATTTTCAGTAATGATAATTACTTGTCTTCATATGTTTTCATGAAAAAGCTTAGCATATATTCATTCTGGCATGGGGTTGCTTTGTGTTGTTTTATTTAAATATACTTGTTACCTTTAAGTACTTATGTAGGGGAAAAACCCAAAGGGTTCACCAACACATTTGTTTTTGTGTGCTTGAGTGAACAGTGATTTACAAATATTGTGTATGTATTTAGGTCTTTAAGGGTGTCATCACACTCTAACAGTTTTGAGAGAATGAAGACTTTGCTTACTCTCTATTGATGGCTTGGGGTACTGTCCCCTGTAATAAAAGAAATAAGTTGGGGGTAAGGCCCCATCTCTTAATTTTTCCTGTATCATATATAAACCAAAGTTTTCCCTCAGTTAACCATCACCCTAGTAAAAGTTTTTCCTTTGCTCTATTCTGTTTTTGTGTCTTGATACAAAATAAATTTAAAATCAAGACACTTAGATACTAAATACTTCTAAATAGAGTTTTTCTGTCATCTGGGATTAACTTGGTGAAAGAAAGTGAAAATCTGTCCTACATTGCTCTGAAGGCAAGGTGATTACTTGAAGTACTTTTGGCTACTTGAGTGACTCCACTACAGTTTTAAAGTTCTTTCTTTCTTGTTGCTTTTGAGAGAGAGTCCCATGTATTCCAGAATTGCCTATAACTTCTGTTTCTATGTCACAATTACTAGGATATTAGGCATGTGCCACCTGGCTAAACTTTTCCATTTTCTTTAGAATACCTAGTACAATGGGAAGAATAGTCTTTAGAGTCATTCTCCCTTTGCTTCTTTTGTTTTCGTTTTGAGATAGCCCAGGCTGGCCAGGATCTCATATAACCCAGACCAGCTTCAAACTCTCATGTAGTTGGTGGCCTTAAACTTCAGATCCTCTACCTTTACCTCCTGAATACCGGGGTTACAAGTGTGTGCCACACTCTTTTTTGGCTGTGTTGTGCTGGCGATCAGACCCAGAGCTTTTCCTATGGCAGGCACTCTACCAACCATGCATCCCAGCCCCCTTGCTTGCTTTTTTTAAAAAAGATTTTTATTTTTTATTTATATGAGTTCACTGTAGCTGTCTTCAGACACATACTAGAAGAGGGCATCGGGTCCCATTAAAGATGGTTGTCAGCCACCATGTGGTTGCTGGGAATTGAACTCAAGACCTCTGGTAGAGCAGTCAGTGCTCTTAACCGCTGAGCCATCTCTCCAGCCCCCTTGCTTGCTTTTGTGTTCATTTGTTTTGAGACAGGTCTTACTATGTAACCCTGGTTGGTCTTGAACTTGCTATCTTCTGCTTTAGCCTTCCAAGTGCTGGGATTACATGTATATACCACCAAACCAATATTTCTTGCTTTTGACCCTAGGTAAGTTTGTATGTGTACATGTGCATATGTATGCATGTTCATGTGTGTATGTGTGGGTGTGGAAGCAAGAGGTCAACCGTGGCTACCTTCCTTAGGTTCCATCCTCCTTGTTTTTTGAGATAGGGTTTCACCAGGCAGTGGTAACACACACCTCTAGTCCCAGCACTCACGTTTGAGGCTAGCCTGGTTCCAGGCTGTATCAGAGCAAGTTCCAAGACAGCCAGAGCTACACAGGGAAACTGTTATCTCAACAAAACAAAACAAGGGCCTGGAGAGATGGCTCATCCGGTAAGAGCACTGTTAGCTCTTCTAGAGGACCTGGGTTCAATTCTCAGCATCCACATGGCCCTGGGCAGCTGTGTGTAATCTCTGTTCCAGTGGATATGATATCCTCACACAGACATCCACACAGGCAAAGCAACAATGTACATAAAAATAAAACAAAACAATAAAACAGAACAAGGAAAAAGAAGGAAACAGTTAAAGAGGCCAGACTGTGGTGGCACAGGCCTTTAATGCCAGCACTCAGGAAGCAGAGGCAGGCCAGTCTCTGCACTCAAGGCTAGCTTGGTCTACAGAACTTGTTCCAGGACAGCCAGGGACCACAAGACTAGTTGTCTAAACAAACAAACGAACAAACAAACAAACAGGAATAGTCCCAGAGATAGGGTCTCTCAGTGACCTTGAACTTCCTTAAGTAGGGTAGGTTCAATGGCTAGCAAGCTTGGAGATCCACTTATGTCTCTCCAGCCCTGGGACTACAATCACATGATACCATACCTAGGCTTTATATGTGGGTTCTGGTGATAAAATTCTGGTCCTCATGTTTGCACATCAGTCACTTTACCAACTTAGCTATCTCTTTAGCGCCTTGTGTAAGCTCTTAACCTCTCTAACCACTAAAACCTACAAGTTACAGTGAGGAATGGAGATGAGGGTATAAGTGCTTTATGGATGATCAGTGCTGGTAATAAGACTTAGCATGAAGCCAGATGGTGGCGGCTGCACATTCCTTTAGTCCTGCACTGGGGAGGCAGAGGCATCTGGAGTTTTGAGGTCAGCCTGATAGAGTTCCAGCCAACACTATACAGAGAGACCCTACAATTTAGCATGTGTTACTACTATATAAGGGCTGTGGCTATACCTCCTCTCCCTCCTCCTCCTCCTCCTCCTCCTCCTCCTCCTCCTCCTTCTCCTCCTTCTCCTCCTCCTCCTTCTTCTTTTCCTCCTCCTCTTTTTTTTGAGACAGGTTCACACTGTAGCCTACACTAGCTTTGAACTTGTAGCATTTCACTACTTCAGCATCTTGAATGCTCAATTGTAGGTGTCAGCTGCTGCACCTGGACTCAGGAGCTGCTATTCTAAGTAATTGTAGTAAAATGTAGCTGGGTGTTGTAGAGCAACAAGGGACTCAGTTATCTGGTCCGATGGGAGGCAAGCTGTGCAGTGTGCATCTGCTGGTACTCAGGTGGGAGGAACTGTTGAGATTGTCTTTTTCTAGTACTGGCAAGTAGGAGCACATAGAGCTCAAGGTCATTATTGGCACTTCTAGTTTTTTCCCCTGGCAATTTCTATGGAGAAGCCGGAAGGGAACTACTTGGCATGCTAAACTTAGAATTTAGCACTCTGTTCAGACATGGTTTTTGTAGTTTTGTTTTGTTTAATTTTAGTCATTACGTGTGTGTGTGTGTGTGTGTGTGTGTGTGTGTAGGAGAAGGACAGAGGGGTATCAGACCATCCGGAGCTGGAGTTACAGGCACTTGTGAGCTACCTGATGTGGGTGCTGGAAATCCGACTTGGGTCCTCTGGAAGAGCAGTATGTACTCTTAACCATGGAGCCATCTCCCAAGCCCTTATGCATGCTTTTGATGAGCCAAAGGTTAGCGGCTTTGTTAGAGAATTATTCAGATTTCTTTGTTTGACTGTCTTTTGGGATGCTCTGTGTAGCCCTGACTATTCCCGGAATTCAGAGATCTGCCTGCCTCTGCCTCCTAAGTGCTGGGACTAAAGGTGGGTGACACCACAGCCCAGCTCAGTTTTCCTGACTCAGTTTTCAAAATTCCATTAATATTCAAGGGGAAAATTAAGGAATGACCAGAGTGATTTGAAATAAGTGACCCCCAAATCCTTTGCAGTCTTACCTTAGTGGAATCATCCCTTCATTTGAGAGTGGTCTTCAGTTCCAGTGAAGAGTAAATAATGTTTTATTGGCTTAGAAATCCCGTGGTCATCTGGCATGTCTGATTCAACATATTTTACAAAGATCTTTCCACTTGGCCTCTCACATCTTTTAGTTTCTCTTCTACTGTAATTACCCTGATACTTGAGGCCAAGTTATAATAAAGTTGTAAGTGGTTTCGAGACTGACTGATAGACTTTTCAGAGGCCCAACTGAACTCATTGTTACTATATTCAGGAAGTAAGATTATTTGACCAGACTTTATTGGGGACTTTGAATCAGTGATTACAAAGCTGTTTATGCCATTGGTCTGACATTGTACAAATGCTGAAATGTTTTATGTTGTAGTGAACGTTGTATACCACAACATGCTTTTTTTTAAAGTGTGTGGCCAACTTTAAGGCTTGAGTCAATTCAGACATCTCCTCTCCCTGCATATGCCCCCACCTTCTCAAGGGCGAAGGACAAGTGTTCTGCCATTGAGCGTCATCCTCAGCCTTGTTTTTGTTTTGATTTGTTATTTTTTTCTCTACATCTGTTCCTAATGAAAGCTTTCCTTGGTTGGCTATCTCTCCTTTGTGCATACATTGCAGTTTGGGGGTACTTCTAGCAACCACACAGAACTGTTCAGTTTTGGTATTTTTTTGCATGTTTTCCATATCTATGCAATCAAATCTCATGGGTAAAAAGTGGCTAGTTTGTACCACCAGGTCCAGACAACAGCTGCCAAGCTGCCACCTTTTTACACTACACAGAGATAGGGCTTAAAAGAGAGATTTAATATGTTTTAAAAATTTATGTGTATGTGTGCATATCTGTATACATATATGTGTACTGCATGTGTATCTGGTGCCCTCAGGCCAGAAGAGGGCATCAGATCCACTGGAAGTGGAGTTAAGGTGGTTGTGAGCCACCTGGTGTGGGTGCTGGGAATCAAACCTGGGTCTTCTACAGACCCAGGTGGTCTTAACTACTGATCTCTCTAGCCCAAGGACAGGATTTTTAATTTATTCCCTTTAGAAAACATGTATGTATGTATGTATGTATGTATGTATGCATGCATGCATGCACCGTGTATGTGCTTGTGTGCTTGTGCACATGTGGAGGTCAGTGAAGACCTTGTAGGGACCTTGTGATTCTCTTCCCTCAGTCTTTCAGTGCTGAGATTGCATGAGTATCCCAGCATCCAGTTTTGTTTTGTTTTATCTTTTCTATCCCAGGGCCTTACTAGTACTGGCACAGAGAAGCTGCTTGGCAGAGTGTTGAGTGAGCAATTAAATGACCTGTGCTTATGAGTGATCTAAAGTCACTTGGTGTACTAGTGGTGATGAAGGTCCTGACTGCGGTCACATGTGACCTACCCTGACACTGAAGCAATGCCTTTGCTCCCTTGTTCTAGGTTACTGAAGGCATCGCCTTACTTGCTGTGAAAACAGTGTTTATTCCCTATCTTTCTCTTTAATGCAGGGTCTTGCTGTGTAGCCCAGGCTGGATTTGAGCTCCTGCCTCAGTCTTCCAAGTGTTGAGAATACTGGCATGTGCTACCATAGCTGATTGTTCATGGGTTTGAGGCTGGGGACTGTTACTTTTTGGATCTTACATGTTTGCGGTAGCAAATGTGGCAGTTCTTCCTTGGTGATGTCTAGATCTCCCAGGGCTGTTTATTGCTGTAGGCATTTTGCCCTCATGCATAAAAAGTGACTATTCAGTTTGTACCCCCAGGTCCAGACAGCTGCTGCCAAGCTGCCACCTATTCGTGAGTGGGAAATGAACTCAGTAGTAGGGTGTTGTGACTTTTGCTAACTCTGGTGGACTTTTTGGAGGCCTTGATAGATTCCCCACTTTACTCGGGAAATAGGAATATTTCACTAAGCTTTATTAGGGAATTTAAGTTCAGTGGCTTTGGAACTATTTGTTTTACTCTGCTCAGCCCGTAGTGAAAGTGATAGATTCTTTTTCAAGATACTTTGGGTTCTGATTTGTTTACCTAGAAGGTACAGAAGTATGTTGTACCTATATTATCTTGATTATTAAAAATAAAAACATTCTGTCTACCTACCTGCTCACTGTGTGCAAGCAAACGTGTCATGGCACATGTGTGGAGATGAGAAGACGGCTCAAGGGCTTGGCTTGATTTTCCTTCTGCTACCATGTTCCACCATGTGTTCTAGGAGTCAGTCGAAAACCCTCAGGCTTGGCACAGGAACGTTACCAGCTGACCCATGTTTCCTGTCTTACAACCCCCCCCCCCCTTTTTTTTTTCCTTCTTTTTGAGACAGGATTTCTTTTTGTAACTTTAGCTGTTCTGGAACTTGCTCTGTAGACCAGGCAGGCCTAGAACTCAGATTGATTCTTCTGCCTCTGCCTCCTAAGTGCTGGAATTAAAGGCATGTACCACTATCACCTTGGGTTTTGTGTGTGTGTGTGTGTGTGTGTGTGTGTGTGTGTATTTGTTTTTTTGAGACAGGATCTCATTGTATGTAGCCTTGGCTGACTGGGGAACTCGACTTGTAAACTAGGCTGGCCTTGAACTCTTGATCTGCCTATCTTCCAAAGGCTTTCCCAAGGTTGAGATTGAAAGCATGTCTCACTACAAGCTACTTTCTTTGCTCTTAGTGGTCAAATAACATATTATTTAAATTACTGTGACTTGCTGGCATGACTATAATCCCAGCAGAGGCAGGTGGATCTCTGATTTCAAGGACAGCCTGGTCTACATAGAGAGTTCCAGGACAGCCAGGGCTACACAGAGAAACTCTGTCTTGAAGAACCTCTCCCCCCAAAGGAACTATTGTGATTTAATTTTCATGGCTGATCAGATC
This sequence comes from Rhynchomys soricoides, assembly GCA_019843965.1. NCBI lineage: Eukaryota > Metazoa > Chordata > Mammalia > Rodentia > Muridae > Rhynchomys > Rhynchomys soricoides. The sequence continues at coordinate 10,538,461 of JADRCH010000097.1, read as the reverse complement.
AGATAGAAATCGTTCTGAAAGCTGAGTGTTAATAAGATTATTGAAACTTCAGTGATGCAGTTACTGTTTTCATGCAGGTACCAGACAGCAGAAAAAGAAAGCTTGAAAAAATTACTGTAATTAGGGTAATTATGAAAATCCTTGCTCTCCTACTAAGTATAGCTTGTATATGTGTCCTTTTTGTCTGCTGTGTGTCATTTGGAGACAGTCTCATTTCATTCTGTAGCCAAGACTATCCTGGGACTCCTCTGGCCTTAGCCTCCTACTTGCTAATAATGATAAGCACAAGCTACTACGTCTGTTATTTTTTACTTTTTTATGGGGTTATCGAGATGGCTCAGCTGGTGAGGGTCACATGCCACTGAGCTTGGTGACTGATAGAACCCAACCAAACCATATCCAAACAATTTTTATGCATTTATCTTATGCATCTACTTTATCTTCTCCTGATAACCCAGAGGCAGGCAGGCACTCTCTCGTAACAAAGAAGCAAAAAGAGATAAAGTAGATTCTTTTATTTTTTTTTAAATTATTTCTGTTTATTCATTTTTTTCTTTTTTGAGACAGGGTCTCACAGTGTATTTCTGGCTGGCCTGGAATTCTTTATGTAGGCCAGCTGGCCTCAGACTCACTGAGATCCACTTGCCTCTGCTTTCTAAGGGCTCTGGGATTAAAAGCCAGTTCCACCAGTCTCAGCCATAAATTAAAAAAAAAAAAAATCTTATTAATGTGTATTCATACATGAATGCAGGTGTCACTGAGGTCAGAAGAGGGTTCAGATCACTCAGAGCTGGAGTTGCAGGCAGTTCCCAGCATACATGTCCTGTGACTCACAACTGCCTGCAACTCCAGCTCTAAGGGATTTGACACCCTCTTCTGACTCAGTGGACACCTGCATGCTCTTGAAGCCTCTCTCCAAATCTTAACCATTCAAAGGCAAATAGGGGCTGGCTTTTGGGTGCCAGTGGCAGGCCACAAAGCCTTTCTGTGGCTGAAGCTTCTAATGGATATCAGGGGCAGCTTGATATACAAAAGCCATGTTCACAGCTGACTAGTGCTCTTTGGCTTCTGTGTCAAAAGGAGTGTAGGTCCTATAGGTTTCAAAAGGTCTTTCTAGATATTCCTGGGGGGCTCTCATTCTTTCTCTGTATCACCTGACTCACCTTAGATAAATATGTGGGTTGTCTGGTAGCCTCTTGGATCTCCCCTCCCCCTATCAGAATCTAGCAGTAGACCCAGAGCTTCTCTTTACCTTCAGCAGTGTTAAAATCCCAGTCGGGTTGAGTCAAAGGAAAGGCAGCATCAATATCAGTCTGGACTTGGGTGGGCAGCCCATTTGCTCCCGGAACCAATTTCCAGGCTGCTCCCATGATGTTCTCTGTCTTGAAGAGGACCTGGAGCAATTGCCGACAGTCATCCCAGGTGGGCAGGTGAGTCAGCATGATTGAATCTAGAAGACCTGTGAGCTGGTAGTCTTTCTAACAGTGGGAGTTCTGTAATTTCCTATTGTAAAGATCATTACTGAAAATGGCACATATGTCATGAACTGTCTCCCTTCAGTATCTGGGGTCCTGTGGCCAAGAAGGCTAAGGCCATAGTAGAGTTGGCCCTCTGGGCAGTACAGGCTGAATGTGAGGTGGACTCTAAGTGTAGTCAGGAGAGTCGGGAGTCAGGGACTGCCCCTCCCCTCCCTCTGCCTGTGCTGGCTGGCCTGGGGCAGCAGTGGCAGGAGCAGGAACATGAGGGGGACAGAAAGAGGGAAGCAAGGAACAGAAAGGAGGAGCAAGGCAGGGGGCCGAGGCTGACCCTCCTTTAGAGAAAGAAGGGTGAGGAGTGTCGAGGCCCGTAACAAAAAGGTCTCATCCAAACGGGGCTTCTCGACCAGGTATTGCCACATAGTGATATGTGGCCCCAGGCCTCATAAACTAAACCTTCACTCTGTAAATGATGGGGAAATGGAAATATAGGTGAGCCATTTTTTCATGTAAAAGATGGTTAATTTTGGGGGATGAACAACCAGACTGGAGTCTTCTGGGACTCTACAAAAGTCCTTAAAATCGTTCAGCACCCAGTGGGGTGCTTTGTGCCTGTTCCCTTCTAGAGACGAATTTCTACTAGAGGACAAAAAGCACAAATAGAACACACAGAGACAGACACAGAAGGAAGGACATTCCCTGGAAAACAAAAACAGAATGAAAGGCTATCTCAGACAGTCTTCCTCCCTGCACATGGGAGGGAGGCCCACAGACCCACAGCTGGTTCAGAGCCAGAAGAGAACTAGCAAGTTCTCCTGCTTCTGGTAGGGGTGGGGAGTGTCCTCCATTGTCCCTGCCCAGGTGACAAAACAACTCTTCCATGCCTCCAGATTAAACCTGAAACTGAAACACAGATATGGACAAGACAAAAGACAACTGGGAGCCCGGACTTACTGAATGGAAAAAATACTCCACTATTTGGGTTAGGGGTTCTCCAGTGAATCCCGGACAAGAGCCCCCAAATGTATGGGTCCACGATTTACCAAAAAATGATACCCCAGACTCAAATAGCATATAAAAGCAATGAGTGTTTTATTCTGTAGAAGTCCAGCATGTTGGGGTCTCCCATTCCAAGATGGAGATGCCCAAGTGAGCTCGATTAAAAGGCCCGATTTAAAGCACATTAAGGGAATGCTGGGGAGAGGTAGGTGACCTGTTGTCTCTCTCTCTAGGGACATTCCAGAACCGTTGCTGGGGAAGTCTGGAAACTGCTGCTGACCCATTGTCCTTGCCTCAGGCCAGGTGGTGGGGCAGCTTCTGAGGCTTGGACTTGCCCAGTTCCTGGAAACAGAGATTTAGGTCTAGTCTCCTGAACTTCCAGTTTGAAGCCTGTCAAGGGGTCAGTTTGTCTCAATATCATTTCTCATCCAAAATATCTCCTTTTTAACTTTTTCAGCAAAATATGTATTTTCATGCTTGTAATTTTAAAATATATTTTTCCTACTTGATATTTGCATTCTTCCTTGTTTTCTTTAAATTTGTAATTTGAAACATTGCTTACAAAAACCCAAATTAATTAATTAATGACTATCTTTTAAAGAATAGCCCAGGCTGGCCTAGAACTCCTATTCCAAGTGGTGGGATTATAGGCATGTACCACACTCCTGACCTCAAATCAAATTCCAAATCTAGGCGGGGGAGGGGGGGGACTTCAATAAAATAACTTTCTGTCTGTCTGTCTTCCTTTCTTTCTTCCTTTCCCCAACTCTAGGCAGGGAAATAAACTTCAATAAAATAATTTCCTCCCTTCCTTTCTTTTTTCTTTCTCTCTTTTTTTTTCTTCTTTCTTTCAGACAGGGTCTTTCTACATAATCCTGGCTGCCCTAGAATTCAGGCTGGCCTTGAACTTGAGGTCGGTCTGCTTCTGCCTCCTGATTGTTAGACTAAAGGTATGCACCATCACATCTGGCAATAAAATAATTTTTTTGTTTGTTGTTTTTTTGAGATAGGGTTTCTCTGTGTATCCCTGGGCTAGCCTGGAACTCACTTCTCTGCTTCCCTGAGGCTGGCAGGAGATACTCTTACAAGTCGAAGTATCTAAGCAAATGTTGGATGTGCTCTGGAGATCTGCCTTCAGTGACTAAGGCAATATACTTTCTCTGTTCACCCAACCTGAGGAAGACTCCTTTGCGTTGTCCAAAGCTTTTCCTTCTGTTTTATTAGTCCAAAGCCACAGCAGGTAACCTAAAGAACATGAGAGCCCTTAGTGAGCTGGCAATAAGGAGGACTTCAGGCATGTGGCACACAAGTGTCTTCAGCCCAATAAGAGCTTCAAGCCACAGAGCGGCACCCTTCTGCTTGCTCTCTTAAATCAGGGGAGCTAAGCAAAGAGCTCTAGAATGTAAGAGTGCAAAGGAGGAACCAATAGAAAAGTTCTATAATAATAATAATAATAATAATGGCTTAGTGTGATCCAGCTAGTCCAACAATGGCTGTCTACCAACAGAAGTTCCATGAATCCAGTAGTTGTTCAGTTCTTGAGGCTGTCTGTCTCAGCTGGTCTTCAGTTTAGGCCGTAATCCCAAGAAGTAGGCCGTAATACCAGTGAAGGAATGGACTTGTCAGGGAGAACAAACAGAGAGCGCATCCATCCATCCATCCACCCACCCACCCACCGACCCACCCACCCTTCCTTCCTTCCTTCCATTTTTTTTTTTTTGTTTTTTTTTTGTTTTTCTAGACAGGGTTTCTCTGTGTAGCCCTGGCTGTCCTGGAACTCACTCTGTAGACCAAGCTGGCCTCGAACTCAGAAATCCGCCTGCCTCTGCCTCCCAAGTGCTGGGATTTAAGAAGTGCACCACCACTGCCTGGCCCTTCCTTCCTTCCTTCCTTCCTTCCTTCCTTCCTTCCTTCCTTCCTTCCTTCCTTTGTGTCTTTTATGTAAGCTGCCAGAAGAAGGTGTGGCCCAGATTAAAGGTGGATCTTTCCACCTCAGAAGAAGAGGATTAAAAGTGGGTCTTCTCATGTCATATGATTTAATTTAAAACAAACAAAAAAACAAAACAAAAAAACACAAGTGTTCCTAGTTGCTTGGATTTTAGTTAATTCCAAATGAAGTCAAGTCGACAACCAAGAATGGCCACCACACATGAGAGGATCTTGAAACTTAAAAAAGTCCTCAAAGTAACTAATAGAAGATGGCCATGACAGTATTTCTTTCTCCTTACTTTCTTTCCTTTAAACAATTATTTTGATCTTTTGAGACAGGCTTTGCTTTGTAATTGAGGCTACTCCAGACTCTCCTGTCTCAGCTCCTAGGTGTGGCTGTAGGCGTGTACTTCCATACCTGGCTTATTTCCATTTCAGAGAGGAAATAAGCATAAAAAGACAATCACTTGTGAGATATCTTCTAGTTCTGGCTGGTGTAACAAAATAACTTTAGTTAGGTAAACAGATGTATTCTCCAGTTCTGGTGAGGGAGTTCCCAGAGCAGGAGGGCTGGGTCACTTGGTCCCTGGTATTAGCTGTTACCTGGTGTGCAGGTGAGGCCTTTGTGTTATACTCTTGGATGGCAGATAGGTATCTATTGGTGTTTCTTCTAAAGTACTGCTTCTGTTTAAGGGAGGCTTGTACCTTTGTGATTGAATTACCCCCCAAATGTCCCGTCTCCAGATACATTTAAAGGTATTGAAAATTCAGTGTAAAAACATGAGGGTTGGGACTGGAGAGAAGGCTCAGCAGATGAGAGTGCTTACTACTCTCCCAGAGGACCTGAGTTCAGGTGGTCCACAACCTTTGTAAGTCCAATTCCAGAGAGACTCTGATGCCCTCTGGCTGCTTCAGGGGTGCACATAAACTCATGTAGGCACTTATACATACACATAAATAACGAAATAAATTCTAATAAAAACCTTGAGGGTTGAGGGACACAAAAACATTCAAAACATACCATTAATTATTAGAAATGGGATCTGTGTTTTCTTTCAGTGAGCCCCAGATTCTGACACAGGCAGCTTCAGCTGTTGGAACCCCAGCCCTAAGTGCTTCCATTCTCTGCAATTCCAGTGACTCCCCCATTGAATGTACATGCATTGCTGTAGAATTTGACCCTTTTGAGCACACTCACCTTGCTGATGGCTTTCTTGAAAGCTGCTCTGGCCTCATTGTCTCCTTCCCTCTATGACTTTCTGTGAGGACTTGTTTTCACTCCTGGGTTAGCTCACCTCTGACTGATGTCTTTTCACCACACATCCTCCTGAATATCCCCCAAATTTAAGGCTCCAGTTACCAAAACACAGTGAGAACACCCAAGCCTCTGACCCCAGTGTATATTTTAGTTGTTTTTGTCATTTCAGTGTTAGCAATCCTGTTCCCATCCTGCTGTTCAAGTTGGAAGCCAGGGTCACAGATAAAAGCTTGGGCTTTGGAGTTGGAAATCTGTCAGAATTACATCCTACTGTTCCCTGTCTGTGTGTATTTGGGCAAGTCACTTAACCTCTAGATTCCGTTTCTGTGGAATGACAATAATATTACCTCCATTCTGGTTTTGTGAGGAGACAATGGAAGACAATTGTCAAATATTTATGGAACCTTTGATATATGCCAGGCACATGGATGGATGCTGGGACTTTCTGGTGAACAAGACCTCCTCATAGGGCTCCACTGGCCGTTGAGGCCTATGGTTTTGCTTTCTTAGTCTCTGATGCTATTTTTGCCTTTCTCATCGCCATTACTGTAGTTCAAGGTCTCATCCCTCTGTGCTTGGATGGCCACAGCAGCTTTCTACCTAATTTAATTTCCCTGCCTTCATACAGCCACCAGAGGTTCTTGTTTGTTTTTTATTTAAGATTGAAAATTTATATGAAACTACTTGCTTATTTGAGATCCCTCTGAAGCAAAAGGGTTGTGGGGAGGATCTTGTGTATATAGACAGCTATGGATGCTACTTAAGAGCTCAGCCGCATAGTTGTGTATATAGACAGCTATGGACGCTGCTTAAGATCTCAGCCGCATAGTTGTGTATATAGACAGCTATGGACGCTGCTTAAGAGCTCAGCCGCATAGTTGTGTATATAGATAGCTATGGACGCTGCTTAAGAGCTCTAGCACCTGCCAGTGCTAGAGGCAGGAACGTGGCACTAAGGGCTGCATAGTTGCCAGTCTTTGTAGCAAGTACCCAGGATCTACACTGTCAGAATGTCTTGTGGCGCCTTCTGTTACTCTCCTCCGTCACTCTTCACCGTCATGAGCAGTACTTTTGTATACGGTGTCATTCCTAGGTTATCCCTCATCAGAGCACTGAATAGTCTGAGTGTTTATCACACATAAATGGAATTGTCCAATGGATGGTTTTTGTACTTGGTTTTTGTTTTTTGAGATAAGGCTTCACTCTGAGGTTAGGTTGTCCTGGATATTCCTTATGTAGCCTGGACTGGCTTGCCAAATGCTGGGATTTCAGGCATGAACCACCATGTTGCCTGGCACTTCATTCTTTTCACTCCTGAATAATTCTATATTTTCTGTAGATCATCTATATTTTATTTCTCTACCCTGTCAGTTGATAGAGGACCCTTACTACTTTCTGTCAGTGCTGTACTTGTGAAGCACAGGTTCTCATATCGCACCGGTTGACTGCCAGCCTCGGTGCCTCCACTGTCACTCTGTGGCCAGCATGTACTCTGTATCTTTTTAGTGTCAGCCATTGCTAGTTAATAATAGATGTTTAATGTTTATACTCATGAGTAATTTTATCTTCCATTCCAGAAAACCTATCACTTTGTATTTTGAGCACTTTTCAGATCTAAGCTTTGGTTCCTACCTGGAGTTTCCTCCTCTCAGCATCAGTTGTGTCATTTAGTTCTGCCCCCTTGAGAGGTTGTCTCAGAGTCTATATCTTCCAGGAGCACTAACCACTATCTAAACCTCAGATTCTTTTGTTTCTTTCACTGACCTCTGGTGCAGATGGGTTCTGTCACTTATTTTAAGCACTTAATAAATATAGCCTTGAATTGTTTTCTGAAATAGACTGACATTAAACTCATGAATACCAAGACTTCCTTTTTGTACCCCTCAGTACAGAAATGTTCTAGTTTCTTTTTTGTTTGTTTGTTTGTTTGTTTTTTAAACAATTTTGCTATGTAGTTCTGGCTGGCTTGGAGCTCACTTTGTAGATTAGACTGGCTTCAAACTTGAAATGATGGGCTTGCCTCTGCTTTTGAGCATAGGAGTTATAAGCATGAGCCACTATGCTTGGCATGCTGCTCTGGTTATATAGAGTGCATCTAACATTTAGGTGTACTTAAGTTTTAGTGTGTATTTGAGTGAAGGAACGAGGAGAGGCGGGAGGAGAGACAAGATTTTGAGAAAGATATTGAGGTTATTTATTTACTTACTTTTTTTGATTATTTATTTAGACAAGGTCTTTCCGTGTAGACCTTGCTGGCCTTGAGCTTACAGAGATCTTCTGACTCTGCTTCCCAAGCATTGAGGTTAAAGGTGTACCCAGCCACCGTGCCTGGCTATTTGTCCTTCTGAGACAGGGTAGTGTAGCAGAGGCTGCCCTCCAACTCACTGGGTAGCTTTGGCCTTAAACTTCCCATTTTCTTGTTTCTCCCTCCCAATCCCTGAGATTCCAGGTGATGATAATAACTTCTTGAGACCTGACTGGAGAAACTGTTTATGTGGTTAGGTGGTGTTGTGGTTTGGTTATTATTCTATAGGAAAATGAAAGAATAATTGAGGCCTATAGAGAATTATTGACTCATGTAGAGAGATATTGACTTGTTAGAATTGATGAAGGGGAGAATCAGTAGGAACTGCTTACAGACTGGAATGCTCATAAAATTACTCTATTGATCCAAGAAGCAAACAACACAGGTAGTTTAATTTCTGAATATTAAATTCTTCTGGAATTGCCTTTTCTTTACATACCTACAGGATTACTTACATAAAGCTATACTGTGTTAGTATGGGCAATTCAGAAGCTTTTTAAGATTGGCTTTAACTTTAATGATGAATATTCTTTTTTTACTTGGAGACTATAAGACCTAGGACAGCAATGGCTAAGAATGGCTTCTGTAATAGATGACCAGTGAACCTCGTTGGCACGTGCCAACTGTAGTTGATCCCTGCATGTGGATATGAGTAAAAGCAGGCACAGGCACAGCCTAAGAAATAAGGTGTGTGTAAAGATGGAGTCTAGCTAAATTTCAGTCACACAGGCATGCATGCAGGTAAAATACTATTCCCTGAAACTGGAATTACCAAGAATTGTGAGCTGTAATGTAGGTGCTGGGAATTGAACCCAGGTCCTCTGGAGGAGTACCCAGTTCTCTTAACTGCTGAGCCATCTCTTTCCAGCCACTCTGTTCAGTTTTTTGTTTGTTTGTTTGGTTAAAAATGTGTAGCCCAGGCTGGCCTCAAACTCGTGATCCTCCTGCCTTTGCTTCCTTCAGCAAATCGTACCACCATAACCTGCTCTGTTCAGATTTTTAACCCAATTTTCAGGAGGCTGAGGCAGGAATATCACCAGTTTGAGGACAGATTGGGGGAAAATTTTATCTTTGATTAAAAAAAAAAAATTTAAAGTCATTTGAAGGCTAGTGGTTTGAGGGCTAATGATATATTTTTAAGTTTAAATTACTGTGCTTAAAATTAAAAGATCAATAAAACAACAATGCCTTGAATCTGTAAGGCCACTTGCCCAAAAACAGATAACCCTGGGTGTAAGACCCACTTGGCCAAGGTAAAATAACTTCCTAAAATGCTGAGGGCAGTTCATATACGTTAACAAGCCTTGCGTGTTTCCACTTCTGTAAACAAGGCTGGTTGCCCCAACTGCTGCACAGAATGTGCTTGATCACATGTAGGCAGGAGATACATCTGGATGTATGCTTGCCCCCAATTAGATGAAGGCAGAAACTTACATAGCCTTGTGGAGAAACAAACAAACAAACCCGTTCTTGAAAACCAGGGGGTGGAGGAGGAGAGAGCTGAAAATGGTGGCTCACACCTCCAACCCCAAGAAACTGATGCAGAGACATAAGAAGTTGAAGGCTTGGCTCAGCCACATACGGAGTTCAAGGCTTCCTGGGCAGAATGGGACCTTGTCATGACAGATTAGCAAGGTAAAGAAAAGCATCAGTTGAGACCATTTAGAAACTGTAAATGTGAAAGAGTCACACTTTTCAATTGAATAGATTAGTTTGTTGGTGGTGACTACTATTAAGGCTGGTTTCTTTTAAGAAATAACTGCCTGTGAATACTTGGCAAAGTATTCTCTGCAGATCATTTAGACTATTTAGAATTAATAACAGAAGTGAACCTGAGCTACCAGAGACTATCTTAAAATAGGAGAACAGAGCCAGCAACATAGCTATATTAACTATTTTCCACAATGCTCTGATAAAATACTGACAAAAGCAACTTAAAGGAGGAGGGATTTATTTTAGCCACAGTTCAAGGGTATAGCCCATCGTTGCTGGAAGTCCTGGTGGTTATTTTGCATTCCCTGACAGGAATCAGAAAACAAGAACTGCCTGAGTGCATGCATCTATAGCCTTGGGAATGGTGATGCCCACAGTTGACATACTTTGCCTCCTCAGTTAATACAACCAAGCTAATTCCCTATAAGCATACCTAGAGATCCTTCTCCAAAGAGATGTAAAATTCTCACAAGTTGATATTTAATACTAACCATCACTATGGCTCAACTAGTAAAGGTCTGCCTGTCAACCTGAGTTTGATTCCCTGAAGCCAAGGATCTGTATAAAGGTAGAAGAGAACCAACTCCACAAAGTTTTTCATCTTCATACCTTTACTGTGATATGTGCATTATTTGCACGTGCAGATGCACACACACGCAACATAACCATACACACACATACACACAACATATATACATACATTTTTTTAAAAAATAAATAAGAAGGAAAGAAATTTGAACTGATACATCCAATTAGATTAATCAGTGACTCCTCCTTCACCTTAACCTGAACAAGCAACACATAGCCTGGTGAGGTACATAAAGAAAGCTACCAATATCTAAAACAATCTGCCAAAAAGGTATTACCCTGGTTAGGAAAAGCATAATAAAACAAGTACTTATATATAAACGGAGGGAAGCACGCGAGTGAAGTACCTCTCTGGTTGGTAGCTTTATCTAAAAAAAAGTTAATATTATCTTTTTTATTCTTTTGTTAGATGACTTCAGTCCTAGCGCTAGGCAAGTAGAGAAGAGTAGGAGGAAAACTAGCCACTAGGCTACAGAGCCCCCCCACACACTAGGGCTACAGAGATCCTATCTCAAAAAGAAAAGGAAAGAGAAAGGGGGGCATCATTTGTCCTCTTTTCCAGTGTGTCCACAGTGAATAAATTATCTTTTTCCTTTTACTAAAAACAAAACAAAACAAAAAAACCAATAATCAAGCAAACACAAACAAACAAACAAAACAAAACAACCCTACGGGGGCTGGAGAGATGACTCAGTGGCTGAGTCCCCTCAGGTTTGGTTCCCAGCACCCATATGATGGCACACAGCCACTTGTAAACAGGGGATCCAATGCTGTCTTCTGGCCTTCAAGGGTACCAAGAGCAAATGTTTTGTGTTTTTTTGTTTTTTGGTTTTTTTTTTAATTTAAAAAAGAAAAAAGGGCCAGGCAGAGTGGTGCACATGACTAATGTTTAAATGATGCATTTAATCCTCACATTTGGGAGGCAGAGGTGGGTGAATCTTTCTGAGTTTAAAGCTGGTCTGTTCTACATAGCTAATTTCAGGCTAGTCGAGGGTAAATAACAAAACCCTGTCTCAAAAACAAAACATTTTGTATTTTTCGGGTTTCATGTATGTATTCTTGAACTCATTTGTGGTTTTTCATATATATATATAATATATGTATATATATGTATTTCATATGTATATATACATATATTATATAAGATAATATATATGTTATATATTAAGTAAACATACATATTTTTTCTTACTGAATTCTTGTTTGCTTTCTAGAGAGAGAAAAAAGGCAAGGAGTTGGGTGATGGGGAAGTGGGAGAGATCTAGGAGTCAGGAGAGGGGAGCCATAATCAGAATGTGTTGTATGAAATTTTTCAATTAAAAAGTGTTTTTAAAAAGTAAATGAATGGGCTGGAGGGATGGCTCAGCGGTTAAGAACACTGACTGCTCTTCCAGAGGTCATAAGTTCAATTCCCAGCAACCACATGGTGGCTCACAACCATCTGTAACAGGATCCGATGCCCTCCTCTGGTGTGTCTGAAGACAGCGACAGTGTACTCACATACATAAGATAAATAATTTTTTTTAAAAAGTAAATGAATAACATAATGACTATATAAAACCGACATTTTATCTTTATACAGGTAGGCTTTATATAACCAAGCCATCACCGAACAAATCCTCTTTGACTAAAATTGCACATAAAATAATAATAAATCGTTAAAAAAATTAAAGTAAAAAAAATCTGAACAGGTTATTGGGAGCTTCAACCTACATGCAAGAAGTGGATTGCTGGAGATTGTGTCTTGCTTGGCATCGGCCCTTTTCCTGTCTGTACTTGTGCAGTTTCCTGGCTGCCATGAGGTGAACGGTTTTGGTCCTCCATCCTTCTAGCATGATGTTCTCATCGAAGGAGCCAGTTAGCCTTGAACACCTGATCTCTTGCCTCTACACTCCTCCCTCCCCACCTAGTGCTGAGAGTACAGCTGTGTGCCACCATACTATCTAAAATACAATTTTTTGATACCTATATTTTGTTTACTATAAAAGTGATAAAGTCTAGAAGCTGGGGAGATAGTTCATTTGGTAAAGTGCTTATCATTTGATTCCGAGAATCCTTGTTAGAAATTTGGGTATGGTGGCATTCTCCTGTAGTCTTAAGTTCTGGGGATTTGGAGAGGTGGATTTTTTGGGTACTCTGGTCAGCCAACCTGGCCTATCCCTCCTGAGCCGGTTTGCTGGTCACTCTCTTGGGTCTGTGATACTCTTCACTATCACCATTGACTTACTGGGCCTTTTGTCCAGCCTCATATTACATAGCCATGAGTTACATCCTTCCTTTTGTGTGCTGGCTGAGTGGGAGGATCAGTTAGCTTGCCATCCTGCCCTTTCTCCACCCCTCATACCCCTTCTAATTTTTGGATAGATATTTTTATTTTGGCTGCAGTGCTGGGATAATGTGTAGTTGAGAAGAGGTCACAAGAGTGTTTAATGACTGGCTGACTGACTGCTGACTGAGTGAAGAGGGATTGTATCTCATTAAGCCTCTTGTTCCAAAGTAAGCTTGGAAGTTTTTTGTAAGTTGTATCTAGTGTTTCACTTCTCCTCTTGACTTTAAAAAAACAATTATATTGTGTGTGACATTTTGTGTGTGTGTGTGTGTGTGTATGTGTGTGAGACAGTGTGTGTGTGTGTGTGTGTGTGTGTGTGTGTGTGTGAGACACTGTGTGTGTGCGCATGTGTGCAAGTCAAAGAAAACTTAGGACTTGGTTCTTTCCTTCTACTGTTTGGGTTCTGGGGTCAAACTCGGGTCTTCAGGCAGGTGCCTTTATTCACTGAACCGTCTCACGCCCTGCAGTTCACTCTTTAACTCTGTTGTCCTACGTACAGCTGCTGCTGATTGTAGGTTGACCTAGTGAACACTAATGAGTCAGAAGTAGGTTCAGGGTACTCTTTTTATGTTGTTGCTGTCTTGTTTGAGACAGAGTCTCTGTGTAATCTAGGCTGTCCATCCCCCTGCCTCAGACCCCCACATACTTGAATTATAGGCATGTGCCAGCTTTCCTAACCAGATGTCACTATCCTGGGCTGGGGGTTGAATCTGGGGGCTTTGAAGGTCAAGGACTGTACCAAAGAGCTACACTCCCCCAGCCCCCTTTAAAAAGATAGGGTCTTCCTATGAAGTCTACGCTGGTCTCAAACTTGATCCTCCTGCCTTAGTATCCTAAGTCCTGAGATTTGCAGATATGTGCCACCATGCCCTTCCAGATGATGTTTAACTGTACTAGGATGAATGTGTGTCTTTAGGTTCCTAGGGGACCAGATGAGAGTGTGAGTCTATTCAGGCAGGTATTTAGTGTGGGAGAAAAGAGACTGAGTTATAAATTCCCTAGTGGGGCAATAGTATTGTGTTTCATTTTTCTATTAAGGATATGACTTGTGTTATGATTAGATGTGATTTGGTATTATTAAAATGATGCTGGCTGCTGTAGTGGCTCCAAAATGACATTTTGTTGATTGTTTCTGCTTTGGGAACACAGACTCTTTGCTTCTTGGTCTACATCTGCATTTTCATCTCTGAAGCACGGACCTGTCTACTTCCCAGTGCCTGGCCCAGCATCTTTATACAAAAAGGGCGTTGGCTTTGGACAGAATAAACTGCTAGCCTTTGCTCTTCCTTTTTGCCATTCTTTCTCTAAAATAACTGTCAGCCACTTAACCCTCCATCCGCGTGTGTGTGTGTGTGTGTGTGTTTTGCATGTGCTCATGTGTGTTAATATGTGTGGGGCTGCCTGTGCTCATGCTGGAGGCTGACAGTGGGTCTCTCTCTCAATTGCTCTTTCATTTTAATTGTTGAGACAGAGTTTCTTGAAACTTGGAGCCTGGGGTTTGGCTATATTAGCAGCCAGTCAATCTCTGGGGATTCTCCTGTCTCCACCTCCCCAGTGCTGGGGTTACAGGTGTGTGCTGCTGCACCTGACTTATTTACGTGGGTGCTAGGGATCAAACCTAAGCCTTTGGTGCTTGTGTGACAAGTGCTTTACTGACTTGCCCTCCACAGCTCCCCCTTTCTGAAGTATATTCTCTGACAGTTTTACACATCTATAGAATGAATGCATCTTGATCATATCCACCCCCATACACACTCTTCTCCCTCCCCAACTCCTGCTGCTGATTTCTCTCCCTTTTTTTCCCTAACAACCTTCCTTCCTAGTTTCATGATTTTGTTGTTGTTGTTGTTTTGTTTTTTGTGACCCACTGGGTTTAAGGTTGTTTACATGAGCTTCAATTAGGGATTATTTACTGGAGCATGTGTAACTCTCCAGTTGTTACATTACTGAAGGCAATGACCTCCCCTTTCCTAGTAGCCATTAACTGCCTCCAATAGTTCCTAAGTAAAGGTGGGGCCTCATGGGTCCCTTCCTTATCCCTGATGGAGTGTTGGCAGGCCCCGTCTTCTGGAGGTGGCCACGGCTGCTGTAATGTCATGAGTACAAGGTCACGTCATTTCCAGAAAATGGCACTATTCTCCAGATCTTAAGGATTTCTGTTTCTTCTTCTTTGGTATCCCTTGAGCTTTGGAGAGGGTGACAGAGATATTTTATTTATGGCTGAGCATTCAACAGTCACTTTTTCTTGCGTATTGGCCGGGTGTAGGCTTCTGCATAAGTGAGACCCACTGTAAAGCCTAAGAGCAACACTTTTTGGTGGATATAAATATAATAAATGTCCATTTAGCAAAACAACAACAGTAGATTTCCTACAGCTTCCCTAGCCATGTTCCCTCCCCACTCGCCAGGCGAGGGACTCTTAGATTTTTGACCAGGTTTATAGTTAGTATCAAGCTTTTTATTTTTAATTTTCCGAGAGAGGATCTCACATAGCGCAGGCTGGTCTTGAACTCTCTGAGATGCTGAAGATGACCTTGAATTTCTGATCACCTTACCTCTTTCTCCCAAGTGTGGGAGTGCAGGAGTGTATGACTGACTATGCCTAGATTTATGTGATGTTGAGGACTGAACCCAGAGCCTTGTATGGGCTAGGCAAGCACTTTGCCTACTCAGCTATATTTCTAGCCCTAGCTACTAGCTGTCCATTTCTTTAAAATATTTTCTCAAGTTATTCAACTTTTGCTGTTTGTTCTTATGACTGTGACAGTGTCTTTTGTGAACTATTTTGAATGCCATTCTTATTTGACCCAATCAACTTTGGCCTTATCTCTGTGTTCTCTGAGTGAGTTGAGGTGGGATTCACCTGACTTTCTATATGCAGCTACATACAAAAGCTGTTTTCATCTTTTATAGCCCCTCTCATTCCCACCACCTCCAGGGTCTCATGATGAACTCACTGTGTAGACCAGAGCTCACAGAGGTCCACCTACCTCTGCCTCCCAAGCACTGTGGTTAATGGTGTACACCACAACATCAGGTTCCTTTAAAAGATTTTTGTTTTAAAAAATCACATATTTGTTTGTTTGTTTGTTTAATGTGTGTGTACACAAGTATATATGTGTGCCTGCTAGTGTAGGTTGGAAGACAGCTTATGGAGTTAGTTATCTCTTTCTGTGATGTGAATCCCAGGGATCAAAGTTATTTGTTGGGCTTAGCAGCAGGTGCTTTTATCTACCAAATTATTCTCAGACCTACATACAGCCCTCTCAAAACTGACTTTTCCTGCAGCACCTTCTCCAAGACAGGGTTCTTCTGTGTAACAGCTCTGGCTGTCTTGGAAATCTCTGTAGACCAGGCTGGCCTCGAACTTATATAGAGATCCGCCTGCTTCTGTACCCTCAGTGTTGGGATTAATGTGTGAGCCATCACTGCTGGACCTGCAACTCCTTTTACTTCCAAGATTTACGGAGCAGGTTTTGTCTATCCTGCAGTACTTTTCCTCAGAGAACTTACAGGACCAGTATGAAAGAATAGCTTCTCTCTTTTCCATTATGTTGTTAGCAAGGTCTCTGTTTTCTTTCAAATCTTATAGTTGGTGTCACTGACTTCTTCAGTCTTTATGTCTGTTGTCAAGCCCATGCAGGCATATTGTTTTGTCTCTCTAGCCCAAGCGGGGAATTAGGGAGGGAGGAGAGAGAATAAGTTAAAGTTTATGAGTGAATCCAGACGGAAGGAGAGCCTGGATTAGGATAAAATAATAGTGACATTTGTAATCTAGGCAAATTATATAAGTCTCTTAGACTCCTCAGATCTGGGTCACATCTATACAAAGAAGAAAGGAAGATGAGGAATTAATTTTCTGCCTGCTTGTGGGATGCCATTTATTTATGTCACTGATCATGCCTGGAGCCTTTCAGGAACAGCCCAAGTGAGACTCTTGCCTAATTCCTGCTGGGCTCAGGGTAGGAGAAATAGACTCATCTTCTAGCCAGAGTATAGCCTGTCCATGTGTAGGGACACCAGGAGACTTGGTTAACTTTTTTAAGCCCCAGGGCATGAAAGTCTGAAAGGAAAGGAAGTGTTTCCAGTTGTTATATTCAACAGAGGAGACAGCTAATATTTCAAATCTGTACTTTGAAATAAGGTATGTTTATGCTGGCTAAAGTGTTTAAGCCTTTGGATACTAGGAACATAAAAAAAATTTCTAATTTGCTACCATTATTTTCTAATTTTATTGATTTATATTTGAGCCTGACACTTCCTGGATAGCTTAGACTAGCACTGGAGTAGCAGTTCACTTGCCTCAGCCTCCTGAGTGCTGAGATTACAGGTCCAAGTCATGATGGTCAGTTTTCTTTGCCTGTGGTGGGATGCTCAATAATTTTAGCCCTTGGGACACCAAGGTAGGAGAATTGCCAGTTTGAGATCAGCCTGGGCTACATAATGAGAAACTGCCTCCAAAAAAGGGGCTATTTCTTTTTACACTAAATTCTTCCATCATTTGTTTCTTAAGGTCATTTGTTTGTTTTTGAGACATGGTCTCTCTGTGTAGCCTTGGCTATACTGGAACTTGTTCTATAGGCTTCTTCAAACTCAGAGATCCATGATGCAGTAAATCTCCAACCCCAATAAGCTCATGCAAAAACACACAACTCGGTTACAATATTTATAAGCTGCACTCCTAGACTGGGCAGATTTACTTCTACACCACTCCATTCCCCAGCTATGAGATCCTTTGCTACTTGTGGCTTCTCTGGGCCATGTGGTTCTGCTCCATCTTCCTTCCACCTCCTCTTCCCCTGTCTTCTTCCTCTATCTCTTTCTCTTCCCCTACTCTGTAAAACCTCCAGTCCCACCTTTACCTTCCACTGCCCAATCACAGGCTCTTGCCTTTATTTGACCAGTTAAAATGAGGAGAAGGTTCACATGAAATCACCTGAGTACTTGGTCCACTCTTCTTCAGGGCAGTCTCTTTTGTGGAAGCAGAATTAACATCAGAATACAAACAGCACAGGGCAACCCACAACATTTTCCCCTTTTTGTCCAATTAAAAGGCTCTTTTCTTTCATATATAAATTGAGCACAACCATTACAATCATGCAAATTATAAAATATAAGATATACTTAACACCCAGTCCATCATATTTGTCAATTTAGATAAAGCACTCTACTATCTATCCTAACTTAAAAAGCTTACAATTCTATACCTAAATTATGTCCTGGTTTTAGCTTGTGTACTGGCTAGTTTTGTGTGTCAACTTGACACAAGCTGAGGTTATCACAGAGAAAGGAGTTTCAGTTGAGAAGATACCTCCATGAGATCCAGTGGTAAGGCATTTTCTCAATTAGTGATCGAGGGGGGAGAGCCCTTTGTGAGTGGTACCATCTGTGGGCTGGTAGTCTTGGGCTCTATAAGAAAGCAGGCTGAGCAAGCCAGGAGAAGCAAGCAAGCCAGTAAGAAACATCCCTCCATGACCTCTGCATCAGCTCCTGCTCCTTGACCTGCTTGAGTTCCAGTCCTGACTTTCTTTGGTGATGAACAGCATGGACGTGTAAGCCAAATAAACCCTTTCCTCCCCAACTTGCATCTTGGTCATGGTGTTTGTGCAGGAATAGAAACCCTGACTAAGACTGCTTATATTACCATATGAAAACTGTCCTCTCAAATCTATATCATTTCTCTTGATGCTAATCAGCTTGAGTTGACTATGAGACTACAACTAGTCTTCAACACCGTCAGAAGTGACTCAAATATTACCTGGAAATATAGAAGCACAACATGTAGCTTCCAAAACCTAACCAGTTTGTAGAGACAGCTGACTACCTGGACAGTTCTTCATTTCTCAAAATGTTGGAGCATTAGTCTTCAGCCTTCTGGCCTAGGATCATCTGACAGACCTTTTGTAAAGCAGAATTATGAAGGACTGCTTACTCTGTCTTGGCAGAGCTATCAGTTGCCTCAAATAGAAATGGCTAAGAACAGTTAAGGTGTAACAGTTCATATATACTTTGCATAGATAGTCTTCAAAAGCATCAGAAGTCCACAGAATAGGACATTTAAGGCCATTTCATTATTAAAGATCATTTGACTAGAGACATGTCTGCTGATGACAGCATTCCCTTCTTTGTTCAAAGAAGAAATTGAGCATCATTGGAGGTACCCATTAGGCAAGAATTGCCTTAATTCATCTATAGACAAAAATACATCCAGGAAAAGGACACACTTATGTGGAATAGTCTCTGCTGTGCTGTGACTGTAGCCTAGGTGGCCACCAAGTTTCTAGGTGATGATTCTTCTGTCTCTTCCTCCCATCTCAGGGCTAGGAGTGTTGGGATTACAGATGTTCAGCACCACATCTAACTTTTTTATATATGGCTTCTAAAGATCATACTCAGGTATAAGGCTTGTACAAGTGCTTTTACCCACTGAGTCATCTCAGCAGCCTCCATACTGATAGTTTATAACTGCTTTCTTCTAGGTCTAGTTTCTAACCCAAGATCCTGTACTGCGTTTGTTTTCTCTAATTTGAAATAGTTCCTGAAGGAGTCCTTGGCATATATGGTGCGGTGTTCGCAGTCTGTCTCTGGACCCTTGTCTTTCAATATTCATTCTGATCTTGACTTTCTTTTGGTGTCTTAGAAGAAAAGGTCCCACTTCTTTGAGAAGAAAGGACTTGCATTTGAATAGAACTCATTCCTTTAATCCCAGCACTGGGGTGTCTGGAGCTGAAGCAGGAGGATTGCTATTAGTTTAAGACTTGCATGGGGTACATAATGAGTTTTAGGCTATACTTGGCTGCAGAATGATCTCTTAAAAACAAGACAAATTTTAAAGAAAAATATGGGGTAGATATCAACCAAAGAAACAAATTTAGTAGTGTGTAAACAATATAGCTGGCATGGTGGCACATGGCTGTAATCCCAACACTTAGGAGGTAGGGGTAAGAGAATCAGGAGTTCAAGGCCATCCTCAGCTATGTAGTGAACCTGAGATCAGCCCTGGTTACTTGAAACTCTGTCTCACAATACAAAATACTAACAGAAATAACTTGTATACAATACAGGTTTAGTGGTTTAAAAATAGTTATGCTGGACAGGGAGGTGGGCTACAAGGTGGCACATGGCTTTAATCCCATCACTTGGATGGCAGAACAGGCAGATCTCTGTGAGTTCTTGGCCAGCCTGATCTACAAAGTGAGTTCCAGTGTAGTCAGAGACACAGTAAGACCTTGTTTAAAAAAATTATTCAGGTGCTGGGAAGATGGCTCGGTGGTTAAGAGCACTTGCTGTAGAAGACCTGTGTTCAGTTCCCATAGCTCATATTGCAGCTCACAAACACCTGTAAGTCCAGTTCAGGGCATCTGACACCCTCTTCTGGCTTCTTCTGTTGTAACCAAGTACTCGAGTGGTGCACAGGCACTCTCATGGATACATAAAGTTTTAAATTAATGCTTTATGTGGTCAGTATCAATTGAGAAATCACTGACTTTTATTTATATTACTAAAGGATTCATATAGACTTTCTACCACAGTCTTTTTTAGATTTTATCTTATTTGTGATTGCTTGGCCTTCATGTATGTATATACAACAGTGTGCATGCAGGATACCCATGGAGGCCAGAAGTGGGCATTAGAGCCCCTGGAACTGGAGTTACAGGGCGTCATGGAGAGTTTTCTGAGATAGAGACTTCCTACACATAGCTTAGGCTGGCTTCAAATTCACTGGGTATTCTAGGCCATTTTCCAGCTTTAGCCAAGAGCAGAGATTATGAATGTGAGATCTGTACTTGGCCTCGTGTTTTAATGTGTATGTGATGTGTACATTTTGTTTGTTTGTTTGTTTTTGTTTTGTTTTGAGGCAGGGTCTCATGATATAGCTTTAATTGGCCTGAAACTCACTTTATGGACCAGACTTATCTGAACCCAGAAATCTACCTGCCTCTGCCTCCAGAGTTCTAGAACTCAAGGTGTGCATCACCATACCCTGCTATGTGAGAAATTTCAGAGTCTAGGTTTATATCATATCTTCTCAACTCTTGTTGTCATGTCTCCCTCTCAGGCTGCTTTTCCCTATGGCCATGATTGTGTGGAGAATGAAATATATCCTTGACTGGTTTCTCCTGGGGTTTTCCTAGAGTTTTATGCTGCAACTCATTAAAAAAATGCTTCCAACTCATAACATTTTAAGTGAAAAACTACTTTTCCAAAACAAACAAACTAACCAAAACTAGAAGAGCTTAATTATTTTGCACATTTGAAAGTGTCTAGCTAAAGAGAGACAGCTGAATTCTTAGCTCTTTGTATCTAAATGCTTTGTTGTTGGCATTTGCATTATGGAAGGACATAGCTCTACAGAAACTAACATGAAGAGGGAAGAGTCTTAATGTGTGTATTCTGACAAGTAGAGGGAGAGGGTTTTTTTTTTTTAACTTATGTATTTTATGTACAGTATGTAAGTACACTGTAGCTATCTTCAGATACACCAGAAGGGGGCATCTAATCTCATTACAGATGGTTGTGAGCCACCATGTGGTTGCTGGGAATTGAACTTAGGATCTCTGGAAGAGCATTCAGTGCTCTTAACTGCTGAGCCATTGTTTGTTTGATTTTTGTTTGGGTGGTTTTTTGAAACAGGGTTTCTCTGTAAGCCCTGGCTGTTCTGGAACTCCATAGACCAGGGCTGGCCTTGAACCCAGAGATCCGCCTGTTTTTACCTCTGAAGTGCTGGGATTAAAGGTCTGCCTACATCCCCTTGAGTAGTGGCTTCTTTTTTTCTTTTTCAATAATTTTGTTTTAAAGAATTATATGTATGTGAGTACACTGTCACTCTCTTCAGACACACCAGAACAGGCATCAGTCCCATTACAGATGGTTGTGAGCCACAATGTAGTTGCTGAGAATTGAACTCAGGACCTCTGCAAGAGCAGGCAGTGCTCTTAACCGCTGAGCCATCTCTCCAGCCCTATGTAGTGGTTTCTTAAAAGGTAGCTGTGGTATAGAATTTGAATGTGTGTCAAGGACCTTTCTGTATTCAGCGATGCAAAAATTATTGGTGTGTTTTGCACTTTGAATGTCTTTGTAAAATGTACATTGTTTAACTTTGTGGCTGATTGCAAGCCTCTGGATCACCCTTTGAGAACTGCTGTTTTAGAATCAGGGTGATATCTTGTGGACTGATGTAGGTCCCTCTCTCGCCTAGGCTGGAGTAAGAAGGGTGGTGGAAGCTGAATGAAAACAGCTGCTGGTTATCTTCAGAGCTGTGGCTTGGAATCATCACTGACTTTTATAAATACATCTCTAGTGTTTCTGCTGTGTTTGGTGCCAATTCCCTGGGTATCTCCCCACTTCATTGTCTTTAGAGAATTAGTTGTCTATCATGGCCCTGCTACTGGGAGTCTTGAGTGTATTTATTTACTCTTCTTTCTTATTTTCTTTTAAGATCCAAATTGCCAAAAGTCTTATTCTGTTTCCAAGTAAAATATGTCAAGTGTGTCAGTTTAGCTTTGTGACTGCCATGATTGTATCTTACTGTGTTTTCAGGTAACTGATATTCACTCAAAAGGCTGTTTAAGCTTAGCAGGAGTGATCAAAGCAGTGTCATTATCCTCTATGAAAAGGTTTTGAGGTAACCAGTGGTCCATAGTGGGCTTTTAGCAGGCTGAACAGATTGCTATGACATGCACTAGGTTCTTCCCTTGTCTTTGAATTATGTGAATTCTTTGATTAGTGGGTTTTCTTATGGAGTATTGCTCAATGCTATAGACTGAATGTCCCCTTGTAAATTATTAAATCTGGGGTTATGTTTATATTTTATATGTGTGCATATATAGTTGTATGTGTATGTAGATTTATATATATCAGTTTTTATTGATTCTTTGTGAATTTCACATCATGTACCCTATTCCCACTCATCTCCCCATCCCTCCTTATTTGCCCTCTGCCCTTGCAACCTCCCCCTCCAAAAGATAACAAAAAACAAAAATAGGCTGGAGAGATGGCTCACAGGTTAAGAGTAGTGACTGCTCTTCCAGAGGTCCCGAGTTCAATTCCCAGCAACCACACGGTGGCTCATAACCATCTGTAGATGGGAGTCTGAAGACAGCTACAGTGTACTCATATACATAAAATAAATAAAATCTTTTAAAAAAAAATTTAAAAAACTAATAAACAAACAAAAAAACCCCACCTATCTCACTGTGGAAGTTGTGGTGTATCATGCTGTGTCACACAGCACACCCTTTTGACCAAACAGTTTTACTTGGAATAAGTCATTGCTCTGCTTTGAGACCTCTGGCTTCTGCTACACTGTCAATACTGTGTCCTCACCTGGACTCCTCTCAGCTATCCTGCTGTTGCCCTGGGTCATGGAGATCCTTCAGTGTTGGTTCTGCAGGACTGGCCTCTTCAAGAGCTCAAGCAGGTCACAGATGGGGTAGGTGTTGGGGTGGGCCAACTCCAAACCGATTTGGGCATGGGTGGTAGCTGAGTTGGACAGCCAGCCAGTTCCTCTGGTGCTCACACCACTGGTTCCAGGACTTCAGCGCTGCTCCAATGAGAAGTGGGGCCAGCTCACCTGAATGCCACAAACAGGAAGGGGCAGGGCCAGCTCTCCTGCACCATGTCACTGGCCATGTCACCTGGGCCAGCTCTACCTTGCTGCCTAGGTGAGGTGTGAGGCTATTCTCTGGACTGCTGCAGCTGTGGAGCGGAGCTGGCTCTTTGAAACCCTTGGACATTAACATGGTCCCAGGCAGCAGTCCAGACTAGGCATGTCGGCATGGCCTTTGGTGGTAACAAGGGTCAAGAACGTTGGCACAGATCCCCCACCAGACATGGTCCTCTGCAGCAGCATGGGCCAGGACAGCAGCATGGCCTTAGACAGCAGTGTAGGCTACTCACATCAGACTGTTTTCACCACCCTTGAGTCTTTAGTTCCTCCTTTCTCCACCGTGTGTACACCACTCTGCTTCTTTCTCTCCCATCTCTCCACACTTGCTCATCTAAGTGGTGCCTCGGCTGTCTGGGTATCCTCTGCCCCCCACGCACCGTGAGGTGGCAGGCAGGGGTCCTAGTGTTTATGTTTTTAATGAAGTCAGATGCACTTGCTGTGGAATTGCTCTGAGGTCATTTGAGAAAATTTAATTCTATTCAAAGTCTCCAGAGATAATGAGGTCATGCAATGAAAAGGATGCTCTGTCTAATTCAGGGTTTTGTTTGTATCCTAGGCTGATCTCAAATTTAGCAATTCTTCTGCGTCTTCTAAGTGCTGACACTATTCACCTGCCACCATGACTAGTAGAAAGGTTTCTTTCACTTAGACAGGAGCATGTGCTACCGTTACTTTCCGCCTTTGAAATGTCATGGACTATCCCAGTGATAGTGTGTGTATACACCTTTGTTTTATCCTTTGATTTTAATGTGGACTCGCCAACAATGCTCTGCTTTGTGTGTGCTTTGCATTCGAGTGTGTGCATGTGCCTGGGTGTAGGTCAGGGCACAACCTTGAGTGTTGTTTGTCAAGCATTACCCACTTTTTTTTGTGACAGTATCTCACTGGAATGAAACTCAAAGAGCCAGCTAGGCTGAGAGTCCCAGGGTCTGTCTGCCTCTCAAGCACTGGGATTACAAGTACTAACACCCTGCTCAACTACGATTGTTGGTTTGTTTAAAATCAAAAGTTCTAGGGATCAAACTCAGGTCTTATGCCTGCAAGACAAGCATTCTTTTCTGACTGAGCTATTTCTCAGTTACCCATCTGTGAACTTTTTGAAAATCAGCAATAGTACCTCTTAAGTAGTTGGTACGGTTTTTAAAAACTGAGAATAATGTTCATTGTGTCATCTCTAACAAAAATTTAGTGGCCTATGGAAGAATAGGTAAAAGAAAAAATTGATATTCTCTGAGAATTCAGTCTCTTTTCTATTGTATTCATCTAATGGTCTGGGTATCTTTTACTTTTGAAAGATCCACACATAATTGTAAATATTTATGTGGCTGTGTGATAATTTTATACATTTATGCAATGTGTAATGATCAAATCAGGGAGTTAGCCTTTCCTCTTCTTTAAAAAGTATTCTTTCTTTGTATTGAGAGCCTTTGAAATTCCTTTTTTTCGTCCTTTAGAAATAAAATCAATGCTGAACTGTGAACTTTGATTACCTTACTGAACTGTGATACTTGCTATCCATCTTTCCTGCTCGCTCCTTCTTTCCTTCCTTCCTTCCTTCCTCCTCTTCTTCCTCCTCCTCTTTCTCCTCTTCCTCTTTCTTCTCCTCTTCCTCCTTCTTTTTTTGATGTTGTGCTGCTGCCACGGTTGATGAGGATGATAATGGCAGTGATGACACAGGGTCCTGCTGTGTAGTCTTTGCTGGTCTGGAACTTAGATAGACCAGGCTGCTGTCTCTGTCTTATTATCATATGTAGTACTTGGCTATTGAACTTGTTGTTTGTTACTGTCAGGAGGGCTGAGGTGGTATTTTGTTTACCTAAAGGTACTAATTAGAAATTTTCTTAAAGCCAGCTGTGATGATTCATACCTAGAATCTTTGGGATTGAGAGGTGAAGATAGGATCTGGAGTTCAAGGATAGCCTTGGCTACATTGCCAATTAAAGACCTCCCTGAGCTACATGAGACCCTGTCTCAAAAAAAAAAAAGAAAAGAAAAGAAAAGAAAAGAAAATCTCCACATCAAACAAAAAAGGAGGAGGAAAGAGATGCTGTCCGTATTTAACAATAAAGTTTGTGGGGACCGGGAAGGGATAAAGAGAGAAAGGAGAGAGAGAGAGAGAAGTATACAGTATGTGACATAGCAGATTGGCAGTGCCCACAGTATAAAGGTAATCCCCGTTTGCATACTTCCCTTGAGGGTCACTGTTGGTCAGGGGGTGGCCTGTATTGACCCTTTAGGGGAGTTTCTTGGTGTTTAGTATGGCTAATGGAATTCAGAAGAGAAATATGATTCCAGAAGTTGAGGGCACTTTGCAAAGCTTTTGGAAGATGTGGTTAAAACTAGGCCAAGATGTAGAGAACAGCCTAAAAGCAGACATGGCTACTGAGGCCTTCACATGAGGCTTTCTACAAGCTCGG
The DNA here is from genome assembly GCA_019843965.1 of Rhynchomys soricoides. Classification (NCBI taxonomy): domain Eukaryota; kingdom Metazoa; phylum Chordata; class Mammalia; order Rodentia; family Muridae; genus Rhynchomys; species Rhynchomys soricoides. The sequence goes on along the minus strand of JADRCH010000097.1, from coordinate 10,512,779 downwards.
GCAGAGTGACAGTATGGGCAGCAGTACAATTCTATCTGTGTGGTGTCCTGTGGCTGTATCTGTCCCATCCCACACAGGACCCATTCCTTATAAGTGTTCCCAGTTCCCTCGAAGCTCTCTCCGCCTGAAGTACACACTTCCAGTGTCTGTGTGGCTTCCTTGTGTCCTCTAGTCTCTGCTCAGTGAGGATTTCCTTGACACTCAGTGCTCCTCCTGGCAGACACCAGGCTTCACACTCTCTCTCTCTATTCTTTTTCCTCTTGCTATACCTAGAATAGTGCCTGGGATTATAAATGTGTGGTGTGTGTGTGTGTGTGTGTGTGTGTGTGTGTCTCTGTGTGTGTGGACAGACAGGCATGGGCATAGGAGATGGTTTTCAGCAAATCGAAAGGAGCAGCAGGAAGGCATAAGCAAGTGGGAATTCTAAGACATCCAGTTTTTATTTTGTGGCTGTTACTGCCAAAGCAGCCCCTGAGATGGTTGAGCTGGGCAAACTCATCAAAGTGTATTAAGATAGCATTCTCATATAGAAGATTGAGATTTGAATTTGGTTAGTTTGCCTTGCTTTAAAAAGCTCCAGGGATTCCTTTTCAATATCTTTTTCTCGGAAAGGCTTGTACTCCTAAGCGAAACTTTGGTGATTCTGATGCCTCTTGACCTCCTCTTAGGACCCTACTGTGGACATGAGTCGGTAATGCCCACTGAGAACTTCTGGGAGCCATGTCAGACGAATCCGCCTCAGGGAGCGATCCAGACCTGGACCCGGACGTGGAGCTGGAGGATGCGGAAGAGGAGGAGGAGGAGGAGGAGGAGGTGGCAGTGGAGGAGCATGACAGGGATGACGAGGAAAGCCTGTTGGATGGTAAGTTCCTCTACTGATAACAGAGATTGCCATATCTTTTCTTCTGTAGAATTTTTACTGGGAGAACACGGTATTTCTAGTTGGTTTTTTTGGAGGGCTGGGGTTAGAGTGTGTTGAGACAGGGTCATGCTCTGTATAGCTGAGGCTGGCCTGGAGCTCACTCTGTAGACCAGGCTGGCTTGGAGCTCACTGTAAGCCAGGTTTACTGTGAACTGCTGTAATCTTTTTGCCTCACCCTTTTAAGTCCTGGGATTGTAGGTGCATGTATTATGCCAAGGTTCTAGTTGGATGTTGTAGGCTGTCTGTAGTGAGCAGAACAGGCTGAGGACAGGGCCACAGAACTTCTGAGGTCATTCTCAGGGGTAGATGGTTGTTCTTTTAAGGAGACCTTGCTTTAGTGGTAAAAAGATGAGCATTTAGTCCATTTTGACAGAAAGGTAGGCTCAAATCCAGAGATGGAGAAGTCTGTGGTAGAGTCCCTGTGCCATCTGTAGCCTTGAAGTATGAGCTCTCAGGTATAGTGATTGCTGGTGAGTGTCCTGTGAGTTTCCTGAAATCACAATTAAAATTCTACTTGCATGTTTGTAATGAGGGAATGATGTGGATAGAGATTCTCAGACAGTTTGACAGTCCCAGAATGTTAATCTTTGTAGTGCTGGTCACTTGTAAATTGCTCCAACTAGGAGGCAACAGTATCTCCGTAGCTGATAGGCTCCCTCCATATCCCTCTTATTTAAGCTCCCTGTCTGTTTCCTTTGACTTTTTTTTTTCCTTCCTTTTTTTTTTTTTGGACAGGGTCTCACTTTGTAGCTCAGGCTGGCCTCAGATTCTTAAGGTGCAGTAGGCTAACATCTGTTTTTTTGAAATAGCATAGAAACTTCCTTTCTCTTTTGTGGCACTGGGAATTGAATCCAAGGCCATTGCCTGGTAGCAAAGCCCTTGATCACTGAACTATATCCCCACCACTTTTTATATTTTGTTTCCAGACAGGGCCATATTAAGTTACCAGGCTGGCACTGAACTTGGTCTGTAGCCCAGGAAGACCTTGAACTTGAAATTCTCCTCCCTTAGACTCCCAAGCACATGAGATTCCAGGACCGTGCCACCAGACCAGTGAAACTCTTGATATTTGTGTGTACATGTATTTGTGCATGTTTGGGTGTGCACATGGAGGCTAGAAGCTGACATTGGATGTCTTCTTCAATTCTCTTCACCTTTCGTTTTTCGAGAAAAGGTTTCTCTGTGTAGCCCTGGCTGTCCTGGAACTCACTCTGTAGACCAGGCTGGCCTCGAACTCAGAAATCCGCCTGCCTCTGCCTCCCGAGTGCTGGGATTAAAGGAGTGTGCCACCACTGCCCAGCTCTCTTCACCTTCTTTTTGAGACAGATCTCTCATTGGTTGAGCTAGACAAGCCGGCCCACAAACCCCAAGGATCCTCCTGTCTCTGCCTTTCCGGTGCTAACATTACAGATGAATACTGCCATGCCTGTCTTTTTTCATGGGTTTGGGGATCCAAACTCAATTTGTCATGCTTGAGCATCAAGCACTGTGCCTACCGGCATTTTTCCAGCTTTCCACAAACCTTTTCTTTTGATCTTTAGACTATGGTTAGGTTATCTAGTCAGTCTTAGGCCTTCTCAGTTAATTCTGGCCTTTCATGGCCTATAGTACTCACTGAGGAAAAAGCTTTTGGTGATAACAGACTACCATTCTACTACTTCATGGACCTGAGCAGTGCACTAGACCATCATTCTAGGTTTGAAGGAGTCTAGGAAGTGTGCTCCACCCTTCAGACTCTGATCCTGAGCAGCAATCCCTTGTCTGCTGTTGCATTTTTCCATTCTCATTCTCTCTGACCTCACACCTGCCATGTGGTTCAGAAACCAAATTTTCACTCCATACACTGCTCACATCTTCTCCATTTAACCTTTGACTCCCTGGGTATCTGCATCACTTTCTGTTTCTCATCTGGGTTCTCACATCTGTATTTGTAGACACCTTTAGAACCCTGTAAAGTTCAGATGGGTCTTAGATGCTGCTGAGTATCTCTCTCTCTCTCTCTCTCTCTCTCTCTCTCTCTCTCTCACACACACACACACACACACACACACACACACACACCTACACCTACCTTCCTTCTTTCCTGGCTTCTTGGAGCATTGCCAGGTCCCTTCCTTTTGTCTCTCCCTTCTTCACTCTTCCCTCTTCCTTTTCAGGCAGAGTCTTTATGAGTTTCAGTCTAGCCTCAAACTTGACACCCTCCTACTTCAACTTTGTAAGTAACTGGAATATAAGTCTGTTCCTCTGTACCTGGCTTTACTATGACATTTTATACATGGGCCTTGAGTATCTGTGGACTCTGTTATCTGCAGGAGATCTTGGAAACAATTTCCCAAAGATATCAAAGTATGTACTAAAAATTATATGCCTTTGAGGCCATACAGTTATTTATTTAGAAGTGGCAAGAATTTTACTGTGATTTATTTAAGAATAGTGTAGTTTTAATGCTGGGTTTTCTTTCTCTGTTTTTGTTGTACCAGGGATAAAACCCGAGTTTGGCGTTCTTTCAGGCACTCTCCCACCAGCCAACAACTGTGCAGATAGATACTCAAGTCTCATGTGTAAAGTGTCGTAGTAAAGCCAGGTTCAGGTGCATTTTGTTTGTTTGTGTTTTAAAAAAACCAAATTATTTTGCACCAGACATAGAGATGTACACCTTTATTCTCTACACTCTAGAGGCAGAGGCAGAGGCAGGAGGATCTGTATTGAAGGTTAGCTGGGGCTACATTGTGAAACCCTGTTTCTAAAAGATAAAATAATACATTCCTTCAGATTTTGCATCAAGGCTTGTGTGGTTTTTATTATGCTCCGTGATCTCTAGCAGAAGAGAACATTGAGAATTTTTAAATTTAGGATCCAATTAGCAGAAAAATTTGAGAGGCCTTGGATGTATCTGTCAGCATCTCTTTAGAGTATTTTATTATTTGCTGCATTTTTTGGGAGAGCAGGTACTAGATGTAGAGCTTAGGGCTGTGGGAATGCTAGGCAGGTACTTGTACCAGCCAAGACAAATCTGCAGCCTTTTGTTTTATTTTTATCTATTTTACATGGCATATCAAAGTACTGGAATTCTAACCTACGTATGGCATGCTTAGTCCCTTCTGGGAGCTGCTTCATAACCAGAAAAAGTAAGACTTTTACCTTTGGCCTGGGGCAGAACCACTTCATCTTAGACTACTGACTGAGTAGGGAAAGCTGGTCTCTATCTCTGGGCTTTTGACCCTCTTCAGGAAGTTTGCTTTTTGCTTTTCTTGTGTTCTCCTTCTATTAGTTCTCTTTGAAATTTGAAGTATCAGGGATGAAGTGTTCTAGGCAAACAATCAGGAAAGGCCTCAGGAATAAACTTGATCAGTAACAATGAGACCCTTTGTGCCTGGAGTGTCGTGAGATAGCTACAAATCAGGGGCAGAATAGTCTGGGGTAAGATAGGCAAGGTCTTCTAGTTTGCTTTTCTATAGCTGTGATAAACAACTGGGTCAAAGGAACCAAACTGGGAAGTAAAGATTTATTTGACTTAAACTTCCTAGTCACATTGTCACTGAGGGAAGTCAGAGCAGAAGCTTGATGCAGAAACCACCAAGGCTTGCTGGCTTTCTCCCAGGCTCATGCTCAGCTACTTTCCTTACAGAGCCCTGGCCTACCTGCCTAGGTATAGAGCCACCTATTAATTAGTAATCAAGAAAATGTCCTGCAGGCATGTCCACAGGTCAGTCTAATGGAGGCAGTTTCTCTATTGAAGTTCTCTCTTTCCCAGGTGTATCAAGTTGGTATCTAAGATTAGCTATCACACAAGAGGTATAAAGATGAGACAGCTAAAATCCTGAAATAATTTATATACTGACACACTCCTCTCCCCCCCCCCATATGTGTGAGTGCACGTGCATTTATATGTGTATACTTCTGTTACTGGTATATGTGAAAGTCATTGGACTACTTGTAAGAGTTAATCCTTTTCTCACAGTGTGGGTCCCAGAGATTGAACTCAGGAGGTCAGGTTAGGCAACTGGCACTTTTACCAACTGAGCCATCTGGCTGGCCCCCATAGTTTGGTCTCATGGGTCAGTGATTTCAGACTCTTACTGAATTCTCACCATGTCAGTAAAAGTAAATGGCAATAGTCTGCAGGAAAGGTCAAGCTCTTCAAGTAGCTGGAAGCAGAAAACGTGCAGGGTTAATTTAACCAGAAGCAACATGAGTGGATTTAGTTTATAAAGAATTCCTTGCAGTCCCAGTACTAAGGAGGCTGAGGCACAAGAACCCTGAGATCAGCCTGGCTAGATAGTGAGACCCTATGAACGTCTAACTCCTAAACCTCACAGGGTAGGGGTAGGAAGTATTACCTGAGAGGGCAGGACATGAATATCAAGTGGTTGCCTAGCCTGCATGTGTAGAAGGCCCTGGGTTCAGTTCCTGGCACCTGGAAACAACACAAGTTCTACTAGGGAATGGGAGCTCCCTGGACTTTAATTCCAGAATTTTGGAGGCTAGGGAGTGAGGATTGGTATGAGTTTGAAGCCAGTTCGGTCAATGTAGTGGGACCTGTTTGAAAAACAACAAATAAGAAAGGACTAAGTATGAGCTCAGGGGTAGACTCTTTGGCATGCACAGGGTCTTGGACTCAGTCTTTTGTGTTATGACCTTCCAAAAGTCTTCCAAAAAGGGCCGGGAAGGTGGCTCCATGACTGGGAGTACTTCTTGTTCCAGAACTTCTCGTTCTAGAGTTTGATTCGCAGCATCCGCACGTCATGTCACAATGTCTGTAACTCCAGTTCCAGGTGGTCTGATGCTTCTTCTGACCCCCTAGGGCAGCAGGCATGCACATGGTGCGCACACATACATGAAAGCAGGGTACTTGTAATAAAAAATAATCTAAAAATTAAAAAAAAAAAAAGGTCCCCTAAACAAAACCGTACCTGGAAGGTACAGTTTTCAGAAATCTCTGTTTTTACACACTTACACACAAATACAAATTAATAATTTATATTATTTGAGAGAGAAAGACACACACACACACACACACACACACACACACAGAGGGAGAGAGAGACAGACAGAGAGTAAGAGAGATGCCTGTGTATTGGGTTGGGTTCCTTCTACTGTTCTCCACCTTTGAAGGTCCCTCGCTGTATCCCAGTACTCCTCATTCTGGCTAGACTGGCTGGCCAGCAAGCCCCCAGGATTTACCTGTTAGCTCCCTCTAACACTAAAAAGTTACAGGCATGCCTCACGGTGTCCAGCTTTTTACGCAGGTGCTGGGAATCCAAACTCCAGGCCTCATTCTCTCACAGCCTGTTCTTGCTCACTAGGCCATCTGCCCCGCCCCACTTTCTAGAATCTTTATATAAATGGAATCACATAGTGTATTGCATTCTATATTCTTTCTACTAGTTTAACTTCATTTACTCAGCATAAGTATTTTGAAATTTATCTGTGTTTTCTGGTTCATGATGAAGTAGGCAGGAATAGGCACGTTTTTAGGAACAAAATGAGTTAGCAGATGGGTCTGTCAATTCCAGCACCCCAGGATGGAGACAGAACTCTGTGAGTTCAAGGCAAACCCGACATACACAGTGACTTCTAGGCCAGCCAGGGCTACCTGTCTCAAAATATACAAACAAAAAAAAAACTGCAGACAAATTGAGTGGGAAGAGCCTTGGAGGGTAGTCAGGCCCTGGAAAACGACAGACGAGTGGGGGCACTAATGTCCCTTTATGACATTTCATCTAGTTAGGTTTCAGCATTTCAAGTCAGATCTTTATTTATTGATCATCTATTATATGGATGTACCCCAATTTGTTTATACACTTGGTTTCCCCACACCTAAAGGGAATTTTGTTTTGTTTTAAAAAAAGACAGATTTCCTGTAGCCTGGGCTTGCCTGACTGACTGTGTAGTTAAGTTCAGCCTTGAACTCATGAATTCTTGTTCCTTCTGCCTAAGCTTCTGTAGTGCTAAGATTATAAACCTGTCACACCATACCTGGCCTTTTTTTTTTCTCACTGAAATAAAGCTTCTATAAGTAACTATGTGCAAGCTTCTTATGAAGTTGGACTTTCATCTAGCTTAGATAATGGATTCTGAGCCAGGGGTGTAGCTTAGTAGTTACATAGCAATTATTGTAGCTCTGAGTCTGTTCCCTAGCACCTTCCCCCTCTAATGGATTGGATCTGTTACCTCTGTTATCTACCACTCAAGTCATGGGGAAAACTGGAATAGAATAAAGCTAAGGATAGAACCTGGTAGTGTTTGTTAGAAACAGTATTTAAGTCATTAAACCTGTATTGCACATACTAGCAGGACTCATCGTGATGGCGCCTAAACATGGTGCCAACAGTGATCGTGCCCACCTCTTCCTCCTCCTCATCTTCCTCCTTCTTAGGCTTTTTGAGACAAGGTCTTGGCTATATTCTCCAGGTTGGCCTTAAACTCACTGTGTAGTTCAAATCAACATTAAACTCATTCTGAAGTCCATGCTGGCCTTGAACCTGAGTTCTTTCCTCTTTAGCTTTCTGAGTACCAAATTCATCATTCTCTTCACTTTCTTTCTGTCTTTGCCTCTTTTTTTTTTTTTTTTTAATTTTTAGGTTAAAATATAATTACATAATTTCTTCCCTTTTCTCCCTCTCACCCTTCCCCTGTACCCCACCTTTTCTCTCAAATTCACGGCCTCTGTTTCTTTGTTATGTATGCATGCATGCACGAATAACCTGCTTATTCTGTATAATGTTACTTGTATGTATAGATTTTTGTTTTGTTTGGGCTTTTTGTCTGTTGGGTTTTTTGTTGTTTTTGAGACATGGTTTCTCTATTTACTCTGGCTGTCCTGGGACTTGCTCTGTGACCAGCTCGAACTCAGAGATCCTCCTGCCTCTGCCTCCCTGAATGCTGGGATCATAAGTGTGCACCACCATTGCAGAGCTTGTAAACATGTTTCTAAGGCTGACCATTTAGTATTAGATAACCAATCAGTGTGTTTTTCCCTAAGGAAAACCATTTATCTTACTCTTAGCGTTCCTCTGTTGTATGTAGTTCTTTGTCTAGGGCTGAGGCCCCTAGAAGATTTTCCCATTTCATCTTAAAATGTCTATTGATGTTGGCTGTGTTCAGGTCTTGTTAAGGCAGCCATAAAGATGAGACTTAATAGAGCTTTTCTGAGATTTCTAGGAGATGAGACTGAAAAGCAAACTTCCTGTTCCTTCAGCTCTTATGATCTTTTTGTTCCCTCTTCCTCTATGATCCCTGAGCTTTGGCTTTTTACTGTTTTAGATGTATCAATCAGAGTTGGGCACCACACAGTCATTTATTCTCTGCGTTTTTATTGGTTGTGGTTTTCTGTAATTATCACCATCTGTTACAAGGAGGTATTTCTTTGTTGAGAGCTGAGATCTATATTTATCTGTGGAATAAAGATAAATATTTAGAATCTAGTTAAGATCTTTGCTGGTTTTATAAAGTAGCTATTGTAGGCTTCCTCCGAGATCCATGATCTTAAACACCTTGGGTAGTTGGCTAGGTTTCCAGTAGTAGGTATGATTTCTCTCGTGTTGAATGGACAGTTCCCACTCCTTTTCTTTTCCTTTTTTTTTTTAAAGTTTTATTTATGTATGTGAGTACATTGTAGCTGTCTTCAGACACACCAGAAGAGGACATCAGATCTCATTATGGATGGTTGTGAGCCATCATGTGGTTGCTGGGACTTGAACTCACGACCTTCGGAAGAGCAGTCTTGGCTCTTTTAACCACTGAGCCATCTCTCCAGCCCCCAGTTCCCACTCTTGTATCTTAGAGATGTAGTACCATGCTGATCATTGTTTTAGTTCAAAGATATCATAGCTGTGCAGGACTATTGGTTACTTCTTGTATAGTCCCCAGGGAGGAGGCTTTCAGGTCAGAACTAGCTAGGATCCTTTGGACTCTAGGTCTGAAGTACATTGTGTCTTAGCAATAGGAACTTGCTTTCAGCCTCTGGGAGGCAACCAAGCAATAGTCTATGTTTGGGGAGTCTTATGGATAACCCTGACTAACAACTCAGTGGGGGGCTTCTCATGTTGGGGATTTGGATAATAGTCTGTGGCACTTGTGGGGAACATTGCCAGCCCAGATGGGAAATTTTCCTTTAAACTTAAGTCTGCCTTGCCTCTTAACCCTAGACTTCCTTTAAGTGAAGCATTACCATGCAGAATAAGGTTACTCCTTCTCCATGTAGCTAATTGACTCCTATCTAGTGTACAGATCACTGTAGACTTTGTCATATACAATAGTTGAGATTAAGTTCTTTTTCTTTTTCTGTTTTTTTGGTTTTTCGAGACAGGGTTTCTCTGTGTCGCCCTGGCTGTCCTGGAACTCACTCTGTAGACCAGGCTGGCCTGGAACTCAGAAATCCACCTGCCTCTGTCTCCCCAGTGCTGGGATTAAAGGCGTGCGCCACCACTGCCCGGCGTTGTGGAATTTCTTTAACAAACCTCATAACATACAGAGCATAACAGGGTATATGGTCAGCATGACCCTGCTCTGAGTCAAGTTATTTTTGTGTGTCAGTGACTGGCAGGCATATTACAGCAACAATATGAAATAGTTGGAGGGCATGGAACTACATGGCTGCAGCTATGCTGGGGGTAGGGGTGGGGTGGGAAGAGGCCTCAGTACATCTGAAGAGAAACTGAAAACCAGGTTTGTCACATCAACATTTATAGAAAAGGCTAGAGAAAGATCAGCAGGAAGAAATGCCTACCAAGGTACAGGAATCCAGAGAGTAGTGCTGTGAAGGAAGTCAGGTAACAAAGCATTTCAAAGAAGAGTCTTTAGCCAGAAGAGGCATCAGATTCCCCTGGAGCTAGAGTTACACACAGATATGAGCCATCATGTGAGTGCTGGGAATTTAATCTCAGTCCTCTGAAAGAGGAGCCAGTTCTCTTAACCACCAAGCCATCTTTCCAGCCCCCTCCCCTGCTTTTAAAGTCAGAGTCTCACTTGCTAGTCTTGCTGTCCTAGAACTCACTATATAGCTAGCCTAAACTGGCCTTGAGCAGTCTTCTTGATTTGACTTCCTGAGTGCTGAGATTACCCTTAATGTCTTGATGAACAGTTTCAGAGCAGTGAAAGAGGCTTAGAGAAGAGGCTGGTAGGAGACCCTCAGAACAATGTGTGTGTCTATCTGCCTGTCTGTGTGTGTTATTGAGGATTGAATTTAGGGCACCTTTGATGCTAGGCAAGAGCTTTACCTCTGAGCCACATCTCTAGCACTCTTCTTACTTAAAGAAAAGTAAGTAATTCTTGTTTCTTTTCTCCCCCAAGCTCCTGTTCCCCTCCCCTCACAAAATCTTACTGACTTGTCCAGGCAGGCCTTGAACTTCCAAACCTCCTGCTTAGCTTCCTTGAGTAATTAAGATTACAGATCTATAGCACAAGTCCCAACTAAGAATAGATAGCTAAGAACTTTTGCTATATATAGGCACAGATAAAAGAGGAAACAGTGAAGGGGGAAGTTGAGGTCAACAGATTTTTTTTTTTCTGGCCTAATGCTTTATTCATTTATATTATTGTTTGCTTAGATTGGCTTGAAACCCCTTGCCTCTGTAGTGCTTGGAAAGTGTGTGGGCCACCATCCCAACAAGGAGGCGTTTTTTGTTTTTGTGTTTTCCAGTTAGTAAGTTTTATCCTTTTACCCACACGACAATTAAAATGATCAGGGAGGGAGAGAAATTGATGATGCAGGAAAGGCTGGGTACGGTCTGTGCTGCCTTGATCCAGGCTGTGACTGTGGCCTTGAATCGCCTTCCCCGTAAGATGTGCCTCGGGCAAGACAATCATGTACTAAACTTCTGTGATCTTGGGCAAGTCCTTGATGAACCTTTTAGTTCCCAAACACAAGCTAAAAACTCTGGAACACAAACTCTAGGTCTTTTCTTTTGTTGTTCTGTATGAAGATTGGGAAGGATGTTCATTCAGGAAGAAAAGAACCAAAAGGCTGATGTAGATGAGCCTGGGGTAACAGCCTGCTCTGACCAAATGGAAGGTGTCAGCAGCTTCCTTGTTGCACTTCAGCTAGGTGAGTTTCGGCATATTGGTGTCTGTAGGTGGACAGTAGCACTCCTTAAGTTACAGTTTCCTGTCTGCTTGTTTGTTTTGCAATATGGTTTCTGTGTAGCCCTGGATGGTCTGGAACTATCTATGAAGATTAGCTTGGCTTTAAACCCATAGAATCTGTCTGCCTCTGCCTTAGGAATGCAGGGACCAAAGGTATGCAGTACCCCTCCCAGATGAACTACAGTTTCAGACCAGGTTTCTTTGTTCTGAGTTTGTTTTTTTACCATTTTCCCCACTCACTAGGAAGTTGTGACACTTTTTCCTGGGAATGCTTGATTATTGTTGGGCTGATTATTTTCAGAATAGCATTTGTCATAACTTCTCAGCCTTTTGACTGAGATCAAATGTCAAATAGCAAAAGTCAGAATTTATGGCAGTCTCCCTGTTTGAGATGAAGCAGTGCCAATTTCGCTTCCGAGATCAGACAAGATCCAGCACGTTCAGGCTGGTATGGCCATAGACAGCAGTGCCAGTTTAGATACCAGTTCCTGTCCTCCCCTTTTCTGCCAGGCTGGAGGCACAAAGGGGCAGAGTGTTCAGGTATGCCAAGGGCATCAGAAAAGCATGCCAGACATTGACCCCATTGTTCAGCATGATTTGGTAGGACTTTTAGCAGTCTTGCTCAATAATTAGGGAGGGGAAGCTTTGGATTATCTGTTGTATTTGCATTTGTCAAATTATTTAATATGTTGAGCTCTTTTTTATGCTTATGGCCATTTTAACATTTGAGAACTTACTATTTCCTCTTGATTTGTAAACTTTTTAAATATGTAGACAGAAGTCTTTGATATATATAACATAATTATTATCTATCACTTGATTTTTTCCCCCCCAATTTTCCTATTTTTTTTTTTCCTTTTTGAAATATTTTTGTTGTTTTTCAGAGGTGGTATCTCATGTGACCTAGACTCACCTTAAACTTGGTATGGAGCCGAGAGGTTGGCCTTGATCTCCTCATTCTCCTGCTAAGCCTCCCCAAGTACTGGGGTTCTGGGTGTGTGCAGTCCTGGCCTCTGCTTAGCAGCTGCTGCTGTTCCTCCTCTGCCCTGCTCCCGTTCTCCTCCTCTTCCTCCTCCTCTTTCTCCTCTTTTAAAATGGCTTTATGTATTCTAGGCTGGCCTTGAATTTACTAACTTTATTTGCTGTGAATAGATACCTGGCCAAGGCAACTCTTAAAAAAGGAAGTATGCTAACAGTTTCTAGGGTTAGTCCATGATCAGTCTTGCAGGAAACATGGCAGCAGGCATGGTAGGCATGGTGCAGAGAGTTTATGTCCTGATCCCAGGCAGGCCAACAGAGAGACTGGGTCTGGCATGAGCTTTGAAACCTTGACGTCTACCTCCAGTGACACACCTCCTCCAACAAGGCCACGCTTCCCAATCCTTTCCAAACAGTGCTACTGACTGGGGACCCAGCATCCAAACATATAGGCCTGTAGGGTCCCTTCTCATTCAAACCACCAAAGTGACCTTGAAGTCCTAATTTTTCAGCTACATCCCAAATGATGTACCTAAGACTTATTTTCTTTTTAGTGTGGCCAGTCTGCTCCATATCATTCTGGAGTCATATCAGTCTGTCTTTCTCTGATTAAAGTTTAGTTATGTAGTTCTTTTCATTAACAGAGTTACATTTAGGCTTTTTTGTTTTTTAGGTTTTTAATTTTTTTTTTTTTTAGACAGGGTTTTTCCATGTAACCCTGGCATTCCTGAAACTTGTTTTATAGACCAGGTTGGCCTCGAATTTAGGAATCTGCTTGCTTCTGCCTCCCAAGTGCTGGGATTAAAAGCATCACCATGCTTGGCAACATTTTGGCTTTTAATTAAGTAGTTGAAAAAGCTCATCATAATAATGAGTTTGTCATTTTGTCAAGGCATAACTTAAGACGTTGCTCTCTTTAGAGTAGGGTTTAGGGGCTTAATATAATTTAGTTTTGCCTTTCATAACATCACCTTTCAATCTGACTTAGTGTTCCCAAGTCAGAAATTCTTATCACGATTAAGGGGGTGAAAGAATGGTTTAAAGTTTTTAAATTACACCTGAATACTTTAGATAGAAGAACTTGTACCTAGTGCTGTATATGGTAATCTGGGGGTTTTACAGAGCCCCTTTCTTCCCATTGGTCTCTTTTGCTTTCCCAGCATGGTGTCTGCTGCCAAGTCAGATGTGCATGGAACCTTCGTCTTTGCCCACTCTCTTCTGGGAGATATGAGAGCTGCTGTGCTGTTTGCAGCTGTATGCTCCAGTGTGCTCGCCAGGAGGAGGAGAAAGTCACTTTGATTCCTGTTGGCTTTTTCTCCTTCCCTTTAGGCTACTAGAATAAATAGTTTTACTGTCTTTTGCTGTGCTGGGTTAACTCATTAACAGGTGAACTGTTATAGTTTCTCTTTGTCCCTTGTTTCTTGAAAGAGCAGCAGTGGCCACCCTTGCACAAGGCCCTAGTGGAGTTTGTGTTATGCAAAGATTTGCACCCTCTTTGTCCCTGCCTCTTTTTTGAATGCAAAGGTCACATTTGTCCCTCTCATGCTTAGCTTCTGTGTTCTCTTAAGATTTCAGGAGATTGTTTTTTGATGGTCCCCTTGAGAGAGGCCAGTTGGAGCTTCCAAAAGTGGGAAACCAGGTGGATTGAGGATTGACCTGGCCTTGTACCCTAGCCCTCATCTCTCTCTCTGATTCTATAAGAACAGGCCACTGTGGGTTGGGTGACTGTTTTATTACTTGTAGTATTTAGTGGTAAATAGAAGAGTGTTGATTCTTTAGTGCTTCTGCGGTTTCTAGGAATAATGTATGTAAGTCTTCTGTCTTAGGCACTCTTCTGTTGCTGTGCAGAGACACCATGAGCAAGGCAACTCATATAAAAGGAGACATTTAACTGGGAGCTGGCTTACAGTTCAGAGGTTAGTCTGTTATCAGCATGACTGCATGCATGGCTCCAGTTCAACAGCTGAGAGCTTTAAATTCTGATCCACAGACAGGCACACTGAGAAAGAAAAAGACTGCCTACCCCATTGCCACACCTCCAACTAGGGTACACCTCCAGCAAGGCCACACCCTCTAGCCCTCCTAATCCTTTCAAACAGTCCACTCCCTGCTGACCAAGCATTCAAACATGAGTCTGGGACCATTCTTATTCAAACCCCACATCTTCAGTTTTCCCCTCTGGTCAGATTGTTCATACTTGGAAGTAAACAAGAAAATATTTTATTGCCTTTGTCTTTCTATTCAAATTTCTAGCCCATTCCATTCTACAAATTTTTACCAAGGAGACAAAGGACCTTTAGATGTAAAATTCCTAAGGTGGTGCTTAGTGGACAGAGTCACCGTCCTGTTGTCACCACCAGCAAGCTAGCATTGGGTCATTCAGGTAGGACAAGGGTTTCTGTTCTGAATAAATGAGTGGATGCCACTTTTAGGGATGGCAGTGTAAAATTAATTATTTGTAATATAAATTTATGTAGTAAATTAATCCAACAGCTGTATTTCTTTACTTTTTCTGGTCCCCAATAACCACACAGAGAAACCAAGATTGATTTCAAGTTGCAGCTCAATACCTGTGCAGTTAAATGATCTACTTTAAGCCCCTATGCTAATCTGTCTGCCTCCCAGCCCCAGCCCCATGATATTTGCAGTTTAATATTGCTCCTGCTCCCTCTGCTTCAGACGTTTCTTCCTGTGGTGTCGGAGCCTCTCCCATAGGTCCAGTTCCAACAACTCTTCTCTTTCCTTCGCTTGGCTGGTGGACATCCCACTCTCTTTTGCCCAGCCATTGGAAGATCAGCATTTATTGACAAGGCAAAGAATAAATGGTCAGAATTGTTTACACAAACTTGAGACCAGAGATTATTGATTACAGTGATGTATCTGGAATGGAAGAAGATATGAGGGCAGAGAAATCAGCATTTGAGTAATACAAGGATGACTTTTACACCGTGCACAAAAACATGGCTACACCTTAGCGCTACACTGCTGTGGGCTATGTAGTTTCACTTACTTCATGTGTGATGAGGCTTAGGTGGACTTGTCGATGAAAAGGAAGACATGAAGCTGAATGTATAATCTTGTATTGGACTTTTTGGTTAAGGAGAGACAAAACTAGTTGGTCTTTTCTATTTCTTTCTTTTGCAGAGGGCATGGAATGGGGAAGGCATTTGAGACAAGGTCTCATAGCTCAGGTGGGTCCCCAGTTTATTATGTACCTGATGCTTGTGTTGAACTCCTGATCTTAATGAGTTCACCTCTCAAGTACTGGGCTTATAAACATGTGTTCACCACCATGCTGTAGTCTCCTCCCCTCCACTGCCTGTCTTTCTCTTTTTAAAGATTTATTCATTTTAGGTGTACAAATGTTTTACTTGTATGTATGTATATATGCATGCATGTATGTATTTATGTATGTATGTATGTGCATCATATGTGTGCCTGGTGCCTACAGAGGTCATGCAAGCCACTATGTGGATGCTGGGAGTTGAACCCAGGTCCTGTGCTAGAACAAGTGCTCTTTTAACCACTGAGCCATCTCTCCAGGTCTTCTCTTTTCTTTTATAAAATTTATTCTTCCACAGTTTCGTTTGTATATACTTTGATTATATTCCCCACATTATTCTCTTAAATCTTCCCCTCTTCTCTACAAGTTCTCCTCCTCTTTCCCTGCTTCACTTGGGAAAGGTGTCCCACTACATTTGACAGGTTTCTCTGTGTAGCCCTGGCTGTCCTGGAGCTTACTCTGTAAACCAGACTGGCCTTGAACTCAGAAACCCACCAGCCTCCGCCTCTCGAGTGCTGGGATTAAAGGTGTGTGCCATCACCACCTAGCTAATCTTCCAATCTGATGTTTTCTTTACATTTATTCCTACGTGAGTTTTATGGGAGAGGAGGCCTACAAGTAGGAAACTGCTCTGGAAGAGGGCATTGGGAAGGGGTCTCACTGATCAGGGTTGGACCTGAACATGCTTCTGCCCACTGAGCCTAGGATGGACACTACCTCACCCTTATGTTTCTGAGAGGCTCTGGTGAGGACAGGAGGCAGAATGAGCCCTTGCTGCTTAGTTGGAGCATTCCTCCTGAACTACCATGCCATCTGGTAAAAAGCATGGCCTGCAGGTGTGCTTGGGGGTGGAGCTGGGCACTGGGCTTTACTTTGATTTGGTTACAGCTTTGTGGAGTAGCAATGCCTTTGCTATGCCAAAGGAATGTCCTTTCCTAAGCTGGGTTCCTTGGAGCTCCTAAAATGGTTTTCTGAGGTGGAAGGAGATAACTTACTATGGCTAGGGTATAACTCCTAAAGTCTTGTATTTAATTTAGTCTTCACTATCTTGGAATTTACTGTGTAGACCAGGCTGGCCTTGAAGTCAGAGATCTGCCTGCCTCTGTCTCTCAAGTGCTGGGATTAAAGGCATGCACCATCACACATGTCTGGGTGGGGAGTTTTTTACTTAGCAGGTGTGACATACTAGTTAGTGGCTGTATCACTGAGAAATATACCTCCTAGACCCTCAGCAACAATTAGTTATCTATAGCTCTTCAGAGAGGGGTGGGGCCTTGGGATCCCTTCCTTCATCCACGATGGAATGTTGATGGATCCAGTTTTGTACTGGTAACCAAAATTCTTCTTTTTCTTAAAAAAAAAAAAAGTGGGTGTATTTTGTTTGGGGTGAATGTAGTGTTTGTGGGTGTGTACATTGTGGCATTGTGTATAGAGTCAGAAGATAGCTTTGTAGAGTTCCTTTTCTCTTTCCACCATTGTGTAGGCTCAGATAAAATTCCGTAGTCAGGCTCTGTGGCAATTGCCTTTTCCCACTGATCTTTCTCATTGGCAGCCTTTTTTTTGAGATTTTTTTTGGGGGGGGTTTTATGCGAAGGTTGCCCACTACTTATCTATCCCAGGATGGCACCAATTCTTCTAGCAATTCTTATTCAGTTTCCAAAATGCTGGCATTTGGCCACCAAAAATCTTCACGATGTTATTGGATAGAGTCAATTAAATCTCTCTGCAGCACTGGACTGAAAAGATCTGTTGTGTTTACAAATGATTGTTTCTTTACTATTTTTAGCCTGGATTTTGCTAAAGCTCGCAGGGAGTGTCTTTGGCCCTCAGGGAATATTTAGCAGTGTCTGGCAGACACTGCTGGTTGCAGCTGGAGGAGTAGCACTGCTGTGGGTAGAGGTTGGAGGTCAGCCACTGCAGTGCACAGGACAGCGTGCAAACCAGTGGCTGGCAGACCCACGAGGCACTGGTGCTGAGGAAACCTGTGCAGCTTTGGGAACTGCTCCAAAGAATTTGTAGTTGTTCTCCCTGAGGGCTGAATCTAGATGACAGCTATTGCTTTTCTTCGAGTCTTATTTCTTGAGTAGTCAGAGTTGGCTTTGGACCTTTACCCCTGATATCTATCTATCTATCTCTCTCTCTCTCTCTCTCTCTCTCTCTCTCTCTCTTTATTTAAAAGTTTTATTTTGAGACAGGATCGAAGTTTTGTGGCCTTGGCTGGTCAGGAACTATCTATGAAGACCAGGCTGGGCTTGAACTCACAGAGTCCTTGGCCTCCCTGCCTCTCTCTGCCTCTCTGCCTGCATACACATGAAAATCCAAATGAACTGTAACTGAGGAGGGGTGAGATGTCCAACCCTAAGTGATCAACCTGGAAGCATAAATATACAAGCAAAGCTGAATAGACTACATAGGTTACATATACATATACGCACACATACATATGTGCATATATACATGCATGTGTGTATATCTATATACATATATGCACATATGTATATACATGTAACAATAATAATTAAAGAAGAGATCATGAATTTAGTGCAGAGCACCAAAGGAGCTGGAAGGGGAAAAGGAGAAAGTAGAGTGATTTAGATGCAGCGCCCAATTATGAAATTCTCATACAAACAAACAAACTAAAAAAAATCAATGTGTGAAAAAGTAAATTCACTGTATAATATTTTGCCAATCTATTGTGATGTTGCACTCCATGTTATCTAGAAGTTAGTGCAATGTTCATAATCATAAAACATATATTTGGTTCTTCAGTTACTCATCTTAAGACATAAAATTGCTTTTTTCCTTCCTGTGCAAGACTTAGTTGTAGATCACTATGTGTGTGTATTTAATTGCAACATCAAATATTTTACTAATGTTTTTAAATTTTGGGTCTAGGAGACCTAACAACTTGAATTTGATATCAGGAGCTCATGGTAGGGAGAGAAAACCAACCCCACAGGTTGTCCGCTGACTTCCACGTGTGGTGATACTCTCCCAAAATCTCTCCATGTTTTCATAAGGATTATGTAGACAATAAACCATAGGCCTGAACCCCATTAGTGGGAGGAGGGTCCTTTTTAGCCAAGGTGGTGGTGGTGGGGGCTTGAAGAAAGGAGTGTTTGTAAACAAAATCAACTTTTATTTTTGATTTTGATCTTAAAATTGTATTTCATTTAGTTTCTTTCCTTGTTATTTTGAGATAGAGTGCTACATAGCCCAAGGTGGTCTCAAATTCTTGAGAAGTGACCTTGATTCTCCTGCCTTCACCTGGGTGCTGGAATGCAGGCATGTGCTTCCATGCCTTCTGTGCTTGTTCTAATTCTCTGTTATTTTCCAGACAGGGTTTCTCTGTGCAGTCCTGGCTGTCTTGGAACTAGCTCTGTAAATCAGACTGAACTTACACAGATCCACCTGCTTCTGCCTCCCAAGTACTGTGATTAAAGGCGCGTGCACCACTATCACCTGGGTTCTTTTTTTTTTTTTAATTACTTTTATTTTTTTTTATCACATTCCTATATAGCCCAGGCTAGCCTTAAAATTAAATCACCCCCAAAATCAAGGGGTGATTTATTGCTTCTGTCTTTGAAAGCTTCAGGAAGGTCCTAACTGGCTGACTAACATTCTAGCCTATTAAAGCTTCTTTTCTTTGTAATTTGGTAGGGTCTCTTGTAGCTCAGATTGGTCTCAAGGTCACTTTGTAACTAAGGTTGGCCTTCAACTATAAATCTTTTTTTTTTGGTTTTTTGAGACAGGGTTTCTCTGTGTAGCCCTGACTGTCCCGGAACTCAACTCTGTAGACCAGGCTAGCCTAGAACTCAGAAATCCTGCCTCTGCCTCCCGAGTGCTGGGATTAAAGGCGTGCGCCACCACTGCCCTGCCTTCAACTATTAATCTTCTGTCTTTACCTCCACAGTATTGGACCACAGGCATTCAGCACTGTGCACCCACTTCTCTACTTTTTATGATGATATCTCATTATGTTCAAAGATAGTTTTGAATTTCTAGACTGAAATGATTGTCCTATCTCAGCCTCCTGGGTAGCTGGGGCTACAGGCACACTACATTTTTTCCTTACCATAGGTCTTGTTTTGTGTTTATTTGCATATCTAGTGACTTTTGATTAAGGATATAGTGGCTTACTGTATAATCCCAGAATTTGGGAAGCTAAGGCAGGAGGATTCCTTGAGTTCAAGGATAGCCTGTTTTAAAAGGGATGTGTGTGTGTGTGTGTGTGTGTGTGTGTGTGTGTCTCAGTCTCAATAACAAAAAGTCTTTTCTACAAATTGTATCATGCAGTTCTAATGTTTTTTTCCTCAGAAGATTGTTCATTCTAATTTGAGCAAGCAGTTCAGTTACTGATTGATTGCCTTAGTTTGAGAATCTTTGGGTTTAAACTTTTTAAAAATGGTTAGGGAGGGACTAGCCTCAGACTTCCTCTAGGGTAGTTATTCCTACTGGATAGCCTTCCTGTTTGCTCAGCTTTGTTGTAGGGGTGGTGATGAGGTTGTATTGAGATCTGGCAGATCTGGAGCTCCCAAATTCCGACTGCTTTCCCCAGCCCTGTTAAATGTTAGGTTTTTTTTCTGCTTTTCTGCTGCTCCTATCTTCTAAGTCCAACTTGGTGCGTGCAGGTATGGCCAGGTCTTGCAGTTGCAGACTCCTGGGCTCCTCACTTGGACTTCCAGCTTTCTGTGCTTTAGTTGTAAACCGTCTCCTAGCTTTGGGCAGTCTAGCTCCCGTGAGCTTTGTGGTGCTGCCATTTCAATGCTTGACTGGGGCTCTATAATGGCATATGTCTATTTATTTGGTGTGTGCATGTGGGAAGTGTATGCCCCTGTGTTGAGGTTGGAGGACAAGCTGTAGGAGCTGCTTCTGTCCTTCCATTCTGTGAGTTCTGGGAGTGAACTCAACTCGTCAGGCTTGATGGCAGCAGGCCATGTTGTCATGTGTACTTCTCCACCCCTCCATATTGTTTGTTTTTTTTCTTATAAGTGACATTCATAAACTTTACTTTCTTATTTAAATGTTTGGCAATATGTTTTACTTCAGTTCAGATTTGATGCACTGTAGATATAGATTAATAATTCAATATATCTTTGGACGGTAGTACCATTTTAAAATATGGCTTACTGAGCCATATGTGCTGGTGCACACCTGTAACCCCAACATTCAGGAAGCAGACACAGGAGAGTCAAGAGTTCAAGATCATCCCAAGTTACATAATCAGATTCGTTTTTTTAAAAAACGTAATGAATCATTTATCTTTAAACTTGTTATAAAATTTATAAAGGTGAGGCCACCATGTAAGTCTAGGAGTAGGTTTGATGAAACTTCGGGTGAAATAAAATAGGAACGGGTTTTTCTGTTTTGTTTTGTTTTTAGTATTTTGAAAATTTGTTTTTATCAATTCTTTGACAGTGTCCTACGTGGATACAATGTGTTTTGATCATATTCACCCCTGTTCCCGCCTCTAACTCCTCCTAGACCCAACCCTATTCTCCTCTGCTCTCCTAACTTTGTCTTTTTAAAATTTTAACCTTCCAGGTCTATTTTTTGTTGTTGCTTTGTGTGTGTGTGTGTGTGTGTGTGTGTGTGTGTGTGTGTGTGTGTTTTGAGATGGGGTTTCTTAGTGTAGCCTTAGCCATCCTAGAGCTTGCTCAATAGACCAGACTGGCCACAGAAAAATCTACCTACCTCTCGAGTACTAGGATTAAACGTGTGCACCACCATTGCAAGGTTCTCCAAGTCCAGTTTATTTTGGCCAAATACTCACAGGTATGAGACCAACAATTGGAGTTTGGTACATCTACCAGGAGCATTAAAAATGGCTGCAGTCTAAAGAGATAGCCCAGTGGTTATGAACATCTCTGCTCTTCCAGAGGTCCTAGGTTCAATTCCCTTCACCCTTATGGCAGCTCATAGCTGTCTGTAACTTTAGTTGAGGGGGATCTGATGCCTTCTGGCCATCTTCAGGCATGCACATTGCTCACAGACATACAGACAAGCAGAGTACCTATATACAATAAATTAGAATGTAGTAAAACAGCAACAAAAGAACCCCCAAATCCTGACTCTCCCTCTCCTTAGCAACCCTCAATTGTCAATAGCTCTTCAGCTAGGGGTGGGATTCACGAGCTTGTCCTCCTTCCATACTGGAATGTTGACTGGCTCTGAGGGAAAATGCTAAGCAAAAATTTGATTGGGATTAGGACAGAATGTCCAATAACTTCTGAATTGACTGTAAACCTGTCTCTGCTACCTTGTGTTATGTGTTTATACACATATATCCTCACCATTGATTATAAAATTAAATTTTATTGCTCAATTCTGAAACCTATTTAAGATGCTCTATATTTTACACCGCTTACTACTATTTCTACACATGTGTAGAGGCTGGAGGTCAGCTTTAAGTGACTTTTTTTCATTTTGTGAAACTGGATCACACTGAATCTAATTCTCAGGTAGGCTGGCTGTTTGGTCAGCAAGTCCCTGGGATCCATCTCTTGACTATGAAGGTACAGGCTGCCATGTCTAGTTTTCAGGTGGGTATTGGGAATCTGAACTTGGCTCCTCATACTTTATCCACCGAGTCATCTTGTTGACCCAAGATTTTGTTCTTTATGTAAAAATAAACAAGTATATATCTCAATGTGCAAATTTGCTTAATTTTTCATAGATGTAATTATATGTACACAAAAGAATTAACATTTCAATAGCATATATTGTGTGTGCTTGAGAATATCTTTATTACTGTAAATTTTTTGAGGGGGTAAGGTCTCATCTTATAGCTCAGGCAGACCTTGAAGTCACACTGTAATCTGGTCTGGCCTTGAACTCAATGATCACCTATCTCTACCTCCTCAGAGCTGTGTTACAGGCATGAAACACCATGCCTGTCCTCCCTCTCCTCCTCCTTCCCTCCCTCCCTCTCAGGGATGAGACAGGGTTTCTCTGTATACCCTTGGCTGTCCTGGAACTCGCTCTGTAGTCCAGCTGGCCTCAGACTCAAAAAGATCTTCCTGCCCTTGTCTCCTGAGTGCTGGGATTAAAGTCTTGAGCCACCACTGCCCGGCTGTTATGCCTATCTTGCAAATATCTTGTGATGCACAAAAATTTTCAATTTTTATGAAGTCTGGTTGGGAGAGGGAGAGAGAGAGAGAGGAAGGGAAGGAGGGAGAGAGAGAGAGAAAGTTAGAGTTGTTTGTCTTTGAAATCATTCTAGAAATCATTGCCAAATTCCAGTGTCAGTCAAGCTTTTTGCTGTATCATCATTCCAGGACAGTCAGGGCTACACAGAGAAACCCTGTCTGGAAAAACCAAAAAAAAAAAAAAAAAAAAAAAAAAAAAAAAAAAAAAAAAAAAAAATTAAAAAGCTGCACTTACATGTAGCTCAGCAACAGAGCATTTATCTAGCATGCCCAATATTGTATGTTTAACTCTCTGCACTGCAAAAGTTAAATAGATAAATAAAATTTAGAAATAAATTATTATTTACATTATGGAATTTTGAAAGATAGTAAATATGGTAACAAGATGAACTTGCTGTGGTTATTCTTATTCTGGGGATTGTCACACTCCCTTGTTGCCTTTAAATATCTAATTGGGGTTCTACCCCACTTCAGATCATTTAGTTCCCAAGAAAAAAACACAGATCTTTAGATTTATAATAAGCCTTAAAGCACTAGAGCTGGGCAGATATCAACCCTCTATACTATTTTCTCTACTTGCCTGTGGTGATCCCTGAGATATCACTTGCTTTGTTCTGCCCGAGCCACTCTTACTCCATCAGGCCTGCCCTTGTGACCATGCGGTCAAGATCATGGTCAAGACTATGGCAACCTTCTCCTCCTTCCTTCTCCGTCTCTTGGTCCCTGCCTGATACCCCAAACCCAGGAACCTTCACTCTGCCTCCCTCTCTTCTGCCCAGCCCAGGTTGTAGGCATCTTTATTAACCATTATGGGATAACATGTGGGGCAAGGTTTATATCTGGTCAGGAGCAACCAGATCTTGGAGGCCAATATTGAGCATTTGAATACATAGCAGCATCAGACCAACCCCCTACATGAACTCTGTCTGCTTCCAGCTCTCTGAGTAGCAAGCCAGTCTGGCATTTGTTCTCAGGTCTTCTGTCCTTAACATTATAAACCTCTTTTTACTTTGATAAGAGCTGGCTGTAAACCTCTGGCTGACTTGAAATTCGCCAGATGGATCAGACTGGCCTCACATTTGGTCCACTGCAAGCCTCCTGCTTCTGCCTTCCGTTGCTGGGATCACAGGCGTGGGCCACTGTGCCTAGCTTTCAAATTAAAAAAGGAGCTCCTGGAGCTGGGAACATGCCTCAGTAATTGGGAACTTCTCTTGAAGAGGACATGGGTTTGGTTCCCAGCACTCACAGCAGGAGGTTCACAACTGCCTGCAACTCCTGCTCTAGGAGAACTGACACTTCCCTTCTGCAGGCACCCACAGGGTTATAACATACCCTTCATACAGATTTGTACATATACACATAGTTAAAAAATTTTAAATGTAGCTACTTATGAAATACTGAGATGATCCTCAATTATCTTTAAAATTATTTTTATTGATAATTTATTTACATTTCCCAAGGACCACACATGGTTGGTGTCCTTTTACACTTCTTTAATTTACTGACTTTTACCTCCCTTATATAGTTTTCTTGTAATTTATTTCTAGAGGAAAAGATTTACTGGGTCTGTAGTTTTATATCTTCTAGAGTTCACTGATTATATACCCATGTGGTCTTGTTTAACATAGTTCTTTGTCCTTTTCAATTTTGTAAACTTCAAATGTATTGAGATTAGGGTATAAAATTTTTGGTGCATATAGCTCATAGATTGTATTGTATACATAATTTTTATTTGTTTGTTTCTTGAGGAAGTATCTGTTTCTGGATGTTTTCATTTTCTCTGTCATTTTGCCTCAGTCTTAAAAGTACTGGGATTACAGGTGTGTGCTACCACTCCTGGGCCCTGAATTTAACATTATATAGTGTATTTATCATTATTATGCATCTTATCACAGGACATTAGTAGAAAATGCTGAGTCTTAGAGGCCACTGGTCTCTCTAGAGCAGAGGGAAAAGGGATGGAGGAGCTCGAGGGTGGGCCCTAGAATTATATGTATTTGTGCACTCACTGAATGTGTGGTGTGGTGTGGTGTGGTGTGTCCTGTCTCTCCCCCTCGACACCCAGGCAAGGTTTATCAGTTAAATTGTTGGTGGTGGTGGTGGTATTTATAACTCATTTCCTAGAAGCTTATGCAAGTGGTCTTTGTTTTTGTGATTGCTACTCATAGCTGACTTGAGTGAGAGAGAAAGTTCAATGCATTCAGGTCAAAGAGAAAGTTCAGGGGTGTTTGTGCCCAGGTCTGAACCTATGATCTTAGCCAGGGTAGTAATAGTCATTGACTCTAAGCTATGCAAGTACTGAGTACATAGTTATATGACAGAACGTAGGACCTTTACCTTGTTTGATGATGGGTCTACCACAACTGATCAGTGTCTGCTAGACCCTAGGTAATAGGCCTCATAGCTTGGAATGGATATTTAATAGTAAATCTGTCTGTAACTTTGAAAGACTAGCAGTTGTGTTTTCTCCTCCCAAGAACAGACCATTCTTTGAGGAAGCATGACAGCCAGAACAAGGAAACAACAGTTGGCAACAAGTTCTCACAGTCCAGCAGATCAATTTTAGCCCCCTTGGCTTGACCTTGCAGAGCTGCCCCCTGTTCCGACTCTGTCCTGTCTGCCTACTCTTTAACCTTGCCTCCAACTGTTTCTCCAAGTAGTTACTCAATAAATTTGCTTGTGAAATAGAAAAAAAAACATAGAAAGATTTGGAGAGCATCAAAGGTCATTGTCCCGGCATGGGATATAGCTCAGTGAGAAAACAAGGCCATTGTACAGCCAGGCCAGAGCGCCAGCAAAAGCCTCTAAGTTGCCCAGCCCAGCTCAGCTCCAAGTACAGCAGGCCATTCTGTAGTTTCCATCTCATCTACCCCAATAAGCCACCTCTGTAGATGCTCACTTAGCAGTGGGTATCCCCCTTCTAGGGGATCTGTTATCTAAGTATCTGTTTATTTGGGGCAGGGTGGGATTGGGAGTCAGGATTGATGTGTAAAAGGTCAGGGCTTTCCAATGCCTGCCCTTGCTCTAAAATAATGATATGCAGACCTGGTATATTTATTAATAGCTTCTTGCACTATAGCTGGGGAGGGTTCTCATCTATTCTAACTTGACCACTTCCCAGCCATGTGGCGTTACTTGTCATCTTGGTCTTGCCCTGGCTGCTCGGCTCCGGCATTGTCCTCCACAACTAACCCTTTTATGGCAAATTCCTCCCTCACTGGTCTCTACCAGAGATCCTCTCACTGGAATCAGAAGTCCCTCCTTATTCTCTCTCGCCCAGATATGGTCTGGTCAGCTCTTTATGAAGCAATCAGAGGTGATGAAAAACAATTTTTACACAACTTCAAGACTGAAATAATTGACAATGCCAACATCCGGACTGCAACCAGATCTCTGGACTTAGTAATTAGCATCTAAATACACAGTGCACAAAAACACCCCCCAACATTGGTGGCTCTCTCATTTAGGAGATAAGAATTTAGGGCAGAGAGTTGGACAGTTGTGAAAATGTCATGCATCTGTGTTTGAGAGGAAGGAATGCTAAAAGGAAAGTTTGGTTTGTTTGTTTATTTACTTTTTTTCTGAGATACTAACTATATAGTTCTAGCTGTCCTGGAACTCACTATGTAGACCAGGTCAGTCTTGAACTCAACAGAGGTCCGCCTACTTGTGCTTCCTGAGTGCTGGGATTAAGGTGTGCCTGGCTGAAAGATAGCTCTTTTAATGGCAGACAGTTGCCTGGCTTTTCTTCAGAGCTGTTTGCAACAGAAACTAGAGAGGACAGACTTGGGAGAGCAGCTGAAAGACTTGGTGTTCTACTTCGACTCCCCTCCTCTTTCAAGATAATTCTGTTTATTGTTAAGATTTAAGACAGTGGACTGGTACTGGCTTTACTTCAATACAATGTCATGGGTCCAAGGACATAGTTCCAAGCATGAAGGGCCACAGATGATCTTGTTTGATAAATCCAGCCTCCTAAACTGTTCTGCAGATTGACACAGCTCTCCTGTATAATATAGTTCCCGTTCTATTTCATTGCTTTCAGCAGGAGGTTCAAAATCAGTCTGAATAAACCTCCTACATAAGAGTCTTCTGAAGAAAATAACTTATTTTGGGGCTGGAAAGAATATTTGCTGTTCTTACAGAGAGCCTGGATTCAGTTCTTAGCACCCACGTGGTGACTTGCCCCTTCTTTACTATTCGGTACATATTGCTGTGCTGTGTCTCAGTATACATGAGCCATCTCTTATAGAAAACAACATTTTTTGAAGGGAAAAAAAATCTTAAAACTATCTCTTGATACATTTGGGGCAGAGCTTGCCATTTGTAAAACTGCACTAAATGCCTGACAAGTTGAACAAGTTACTACTCCAAGCACCGAGAGGAGCACTGTGAGTTGTCACAAACTCCCAAATGCTGGGACTACGGGCATGCACCAGCACAGCCTGCACTTTCTGAGTATTCTGAGGCCAGAAGTCTCCTAACTCCTATCATACCCCTAAATGAATGCTATCATTTGTTATGCACCCTTTTCTGGTTAGAATTAGGTCTAAGTGCACACACTATCTAGTCCTCATATAGCTCTGAAGTATGAGCATCATTGCCTTCATTTTAGGTGACATCTACTAGGTGACATTTTAGGCTGTGAACCTACTGACATTCAGAGAGATATCGCCTTGGGTTACTGTCTAATAAGGTGCTGAGTTGTAATTTGAACCTTGGGATGTCCAGCATCAAAATCCACCTCTTCCTCCGTCTCCAGTAAGCTACTTCTCTCTACCCCCTTTTTTCCAGACCCATCCCTGGAAGGCATGTGTGGCACTGAGCATGTCCAGCTGGGGGAAGATGGGCAGCGGCCGCCGCGGTGCACTTCAACTACCTCATCTCAGTCTGAGCCTTCAGAGCAGCTTAGGCACCAAGGCAAGATCCTAGCATCCGAGGACCCCAAAAAGAAGCGAGCTCAGAAGCCTTCTCACATGAGAAGAAACATACGGTGAGCCGTGTTCTGGGTAAGGAGAGTTGGAGGGAGTATTTATTACTAGTAGTAGTTATAACAGAAACATTAATCTGGGCAAGAACGTCCTTTCCAGTGGAGAAAAGTGTCCAACTCTGAACCGTCATTAATAGTGCACGTGGCACATACAGTGACACATGCCTGCAATACAGGCACTCAAGAGGCTGAGGCAAGAGAGTCATGAGTTCCAGACCAGCTAGATCACATAAGGAGACCCTGTCTCAAAACAGCAACAACCACTACAAACAAAACAAAACAAACCTAAACCAAAAACCCAGTAGTGAAGGGGCAGTTCAGACCTACTGTTGAGCTGCACAGAATATAGGGAATGGGGGGGGGGCAGGGGGGGGAGCAGTGCTTGACCATTGAGAGGCCTTGGGTGGCAGCTCCATGATGGCAGGGTCCTCTGACTTAGACTTTTCTTCCTTTATGTCTCAAAACATGAAGTTTAAAACAGATAATAAACAATCAGCAACAACAGAAAACTCCCCGTAAAACTGAGTCATCGTCTCCTTGGAATTTAATTTCAAATAGTTGGAGACTGACCCAAGAGTGGGGCTTCTTCCTTGACCTAAAAGATAACCAAATAGAACCTCCTTAACTTTCCAAATCCTCAACAACCTTCCTTCTGCCAAGTAACAACTCGATCTATAAGAGGAGAGAAATAACACCATTTCCCCTGTTTGTTATACTTTGTTATTCTTCATTTATTTGTTTGAGACAGGGTCTAACCCAGTTCTCAGGCTGTCCTGGAACTCACTATGTAGCCCTAGCATTGAACATGTGGTAATCTGCGTACTGCAGTCTGCCAAGTGCTGGAGTTAACAGTGTGGGCCGCCATGCTTGGTAGCCCCACAGCTTTCAAAACACATAATGGAAACTTGAAAGTAGTACTCTAAGCTTCGAAAATAATGATACAGAATCCCCACTGCCCTATTTGTCTGCCTAACAACTTTAACTGTGCGTGTGCGTGTGTGCACACGCACTCATGTGTTGTGTATTTATGGCATAGTGCGTGCACTAGAATGTGTGGAGGCCACAGTAAGACAGGATTTTCCATTGAATTGCTGCAAGTCAGGATTTTCCATTGAATTGGACACTCATTTTGGCCAGAAGCTCTTAGGATCAGCCTGTCACTGCCCACCAATAGTAGAGTTATAAACATGTTCAGCCATTCCTGGCTTTTTACATGGGTGCTGAGAATTTGAACTTAAGTCCTTCCTCGAGCAGAGCAAGCTCTCCTAATTACTGAGCTGTCTCTTTCTCCACCTAATAGCAAAACACACACGCACGCACGCACTCACTTGCAGCAGCTGCTCTTAACAACCGAGACATCTCCGCAGTCTCTCGATCTCTGTTTTTTATATCTAGAGTCACATTGGTAGGGCTGTCTGTGAGGAGCACAAATAATGAGTGAAGTATGGTAGTACAGAACCATTTGAGCTTTACCCAAGTCTTTTCAGTTTGTTTGGGGTTTTGTTTGGCTTGTTTGGTTTTGTTTCTTGTTTGTTTGGATTGGCTTGGTGTTTGAGACAGGGTCTCACTATGTAGTGAGATAGCTCTGGCTGTCCTGGAACTCACTCTGTAGTTCCATGGTGTGGAACTCAGAGATCTGCCTGGCTCTGCCTCCTGAGTGCTGAGATTAAAGGCTTGCACAGCTATACCCAGCTACATTGCACAGATCTTCAGTTAACTGAAGGGACATCTCCTTAATGTTTAGAAAGCTACTCCGGGAGGATCAATTGGAGCCTGTTACCAAAGCAGCACAGCAGGAAGAATTGGAAAGAAGAAAGCGCCTGGAGCAGCAGAGAAAAGAATATGCAGCCCCCATTCCAACTGTCCCTTTGGAGTTCCTACCAGGTAAGCAAGCTTCTGTCAGAAATGACCAAGAGTTCCAGGAGAAAAGGCTCTCAGCTTGCAGAGTGGTCAGACAGATCTGGATTGTGGTCTGGCAGGAATCCTGAAGGCTCTTTGCTTGTTGACAGCCCTTTACAGTCAGAACACTGTCATTTAGAAAGTGGAAACAGATTTATTGAGGCTTTTTGTTTTTCCTATGGCTTTAGATCTTAGCATGCCAGGAGAACTTGGAAAGGAGACTAGGAAGTTTGTTTTTTTTTAGCTTCTCTCTGCTTCTCTTCTCAATGATCATTTCCCCATTAGAGCAGCAAAGGAGGAAGGTGGTAAGCACTTGGGGAAATATGTTTGAGCTGAATGTGGGGAGTTTTATTTATTTTTTTAATTTAACTCGGTGTATGTGTGGGTGTGTAGAGACACATTTGTGAATCATGTGTAGAGGCCAGAGGACAACTTGGAAAAATTGGCTCTCTTCCTCTATCATATGGGTCCTGGTGATCACACTCAGGTCTTCAGGCTTGGCAGCAAGCACTTTTACCTGCTGAGCCACCTCACTGGCCCTAAATGTGTTCACTTCCATTTTTCTTTTTCCAGAGGAAATTGTCTTACAAGCTAGTGATGGTCCCCAACTCCCTCCTCGGGTCTTGGCCCAGGAAGTCATTTGTTTGGACAGTAGCAGTGGCAGTGAGGATGAAAAAAGCAGTCGAGATGGTAAGGTCAGGCCGGAGGGGCCTCCACCCACTTCCTCCTGGTCAGTGGTCATTTAGTCTCTTGCTCGTTCCTTCCTTTCCTCTCTCCCTTCCTTCTCTCTCTCCTCCCTCCCTCTCTCCCTTCCTCCCTTCCTTCTCTCTCCTCCTTCCTTCTCTACCTCCCTCCCTTACTTCTCTGTCTCCTCCCTCCCTCTCTCCCTCCCTTCCTTTCTTTTTAGTTGTTAGTGGTGGAGGAGTTAAGGTCTTACACTGTCTAGCCTGGATGAAACTCATAATAATCCCCCTGTCTCAGCCATCCAGACTCATTGTACCACCACACCTGACTCAGTAAATACTTTTGAAAAATCAGTCCTTGTTCATTTGGTTTGGAGTCTACCTCTAGCAATCGTACCTGTGTTAACTTAGCTTACCCTGTCTCTGAAAGAAAGAAACTTTAAAAACATGTCGTTTGTAAGTGGTGACAAGTTTTAGCTGACTACCTGTCCCTTTTGTAAGTGGTGACAAGTTTTAGCTGACTACCTGTCCCTTTTGCTCTGACAAACCACAGTACTCTGCTCCTATGGCTTTGTTTTCCCTTGGCTCAGAGGTGATTGAACTGAGTTCTGGAGAGGAGGATACTCTGCACATTGTGGACAGCAGTGAGTCTGTCAGTGAGGAGGACGAGGAAGAGGAGAAGGGTGGCACCCATGTGAATGACGCCTTAAACCAGCATGACGCTCTTGGGCGGGTCCTTGTCAACCTGAATCACCCTCCAGAGGAGGAGAATGTCTTCCTGGCCCCACAGTTGGCACGGGCTGTGAAACCTCATCAGGTACAGCCAATCTGGCTCCTACTCTTGTTTCCTTCTTCTTTGCTGCAGACATTGCCTGCTGCTGGTTATTAGTGTTATAGCCTGTGAAGTACTTGTCGGAACCCAAGAGTGGCTGTTGGAAAACCTCATCCAGCTGATGTGTGAGGAGTCCTTTGAATACAAACATAGCGAGGAGAGAAAAGAAATAAGCTTCAGGCTAGCCCTGTCAAGTAGAAATCACTGTAGGGACTGGAGGGAGGACCAGCTGTTAAGAGCACACACTGCTCTTGCAGAGGACTCTGGTTTGGTCCCCAGCACTGGCATAGTGGCTCTGTAATTCCAGTTCCAAGAGATCTGATGCCTCTTGACATCCAAGGGGTCCTTTATGCACATGGTGCACATACCTACATGTACTCAGGCACACACACATATATACAATACTAAATACTAATATTAAATACACATATGTAAACACTAAAAATGTCACTTAGCACATCTTAGTTCTGATGAATCAACAAGGAAAAGCTTAAGAAATACAGATTCAAAAGACATATGAAAGTCAGACTTTAAGGAACTTCTGAAAATTGAGAACATGATAGTTTGTATTGATCCAGTGCTTGGAACTAGGACCAGTGAGTGAACACCCACACAGTCGAAGATTGACTCAGTTTCAGAACATCCTACAGCAAGAACTATTGGGTTACCTAGAGGAGGCACCCTCTCAAGCACAGAGCAGCCAGGTTGATTGAAAGACCTTGTCAGGAGTTTGATACTGAAGGCTCTTTAACTCCTGTGGGACCTTATACAAGGTCAGTGCTATTTTGTGTATTGCCAAGAAGACTGTCATCAACCAGAGTGACAGAGAAACTTCTGTAGAGTAGTCAGGGTATAGGGAAACCTTCATCTCCACTCATAACATCTGACACAATGCCTGCTTATTTACTGACCATTCCCAAGTGAGTACAACTATGTAGCCCTGATCTCTGGTAGTATTTCTAACATTTCTGTGGTTTGTTTCATGTCAGATTGGTGGGATCCGGTTCCTGTATGATAACCTAGTGGAGTCTTTAGAAAGGTTTAAGACCAGTAGTGGCTTTGGCTGTATCCTGGCCCATAGCATGGGTCTGGGGAAAACTCTGCAAGTGATCTCCTTCATTGATGTCCTTTTCCGCCACACGCCAGCCAAAACAGTCCTTGCCATTGTGCCGGTAAGAGCTCTTAACTCACCCCTCCAAACATCTCTGGGTACCTAAAAGCTTGTTGAGTTCAACTTTGTGTGTGTGTGTGTGTGTGTGTGTGTGTGTGTGTGTCCCAGTCCGTCCCTGTCTGTCTGTCTGTGTTTGTGTGTATGTTTGTGTATGTTGGGGTCAAGGGACAGTTTTGTTTAATGGTAAAAGTGATGATGACCTGAATTTAAGTCTGGGAATCTGCATAGTGGCAGGAGAGTAGAGGACTGGTTCCCACAGGTTGTCCTCTGACCTCCACATGTACATTCACAAAATAAATAAAAATATTTTTAGAGAGAGAGAGAGAGAGAGAGAGAGAGAGAGAGGAAAAAAAAGCCAACTCTTTTGGGCTTGTCATAGGTGAACACTCTTCAGAATTGGTTGGCAGAGTTCAACATGTGGCTCCCGGCTCCTGAAGCCCTCCCAGCCGACAGCAAGCCTGAAGAAATCCAGCCTCGGTTCTTTAAAGTTCATATCTTGAATGATGAACACAAGTAGGTGGCCTACCTGTCCTCTCTGTCATATTCATTTTAGACTTCTCTGGGACTATTGAAGTATGTCACTCTGTCTTTCCAGATTTGATTTCTTGATGTTTCTATTTCTCTGTTCTTGTTTCACCCCTTACCCCCAGCACACACAGTTGTTCAGTACAGTCAGTTTTACACAGCTTGGGACGAGTGAAGTTTCTTAGTTCTATTCTAGGATGCTTTTCTGTCATAAAACATCTGCAGCCTAGACACATTTTCTGGTGCATATTGCTTTTAATGTTGTCTAGTCTGGCCTACATCTGTATCACTGAGTAGGGGAAAAAGCCTACCCATATCCACATGACACAGTGAAGCCATCCAGCAGGTGGTTGATCCCTGCTCTGCTTTGTCAGATCTTAAGACCATTAATTCTTTTTTTCTTTTTTTGGTTTTTCGAGGCAGGGTTTCTCTGTATAGCCTTGGCTGTCCTGGAACTCACTCAGGACTATTAGCTTTTAAGATGACATGCAGTCAGTGTGACACCGAGTGGGCTCAGGTGGGCACAGGCACTGCCGAGGGGCTTTGCTTCTCCACTGTCTTTCCCTTGTACTCTGCTGTTTTATCACCGGACCCTGGACAGATGAAAGGTGGAATGTTGCCTCTCTTGCCATGGCTTGTGTTTACCATGGGAATTACCTGAAATGCTTTCTGGAATTTTGTCTTGTAGTATACGTGCAAGGGCTTAGCATTTCCTTTTGCCCTCTTCCATAGAATTACTGATTCTAGCTGTTTAGCCTTCATCAATGATCTAGTCCAGTATAAAGTAGTATTTCTGGGATACTAGAAAAGTCCTTGGTTAGCTAATCTACCTTGTGCTTGCTGCCAAACCAGATCTTTGCCATTAAAGCATTCCAGATATAAATCAATGCAGCTTTGATTAAAGAATTCTTACTGATTAGCAGCCAAAGCAACAATATTTTCTTTCTGTTTTCCTTTTTTAAAAATGAAAAGCCAATTTTATAGAACAGTTTATATCTCACATAGTTCTCCCTTCTGCAGGACGGTGGCATCCCGTGCTAAAGTGACGGCTGATTGGGTTTCAGAGGGTGGCGTGCTGCTGATGGGGTATGAGATGTACAGACTGCTCACCCTGAAGAAGTCCTTAGCCACAAGTAGACCGAAGAAAACCAAGAAACGCTCTCACCCGGTCATCATTGATCTGGATGAAGAAGACCGGCAGCAGGAGTTCCGGAGAGGTGGGTGAGAGAGATGCTCCCAGAGATGGCAGGTGGAAGAGGCCGAGAGTGCCAGTTAGGTCTGAAATAGATATTAACATAAACCAGCTGGCTGGGTGAACAACCTCCAGTGCCTTTCAGAAAGGGGCTGCATTTTCTAGAAGCCACACCTGGGCTCAAAGGACACTCCCTGGCTTTGTTCCATGGAAAGTAACTGCCACCATTACCAGTTCATAGAGATATTGTGAGAAAGTATTAAGAAAAACATAAAGCCGGGCAGTGGTGGTGCACGCCTTTAATCCCAGCACTCGGGAGGCAGAGGCATGCGGATTTCTGAGTTCGAGGCCAGCCTGGTCTACAGAGTGAGTTCCAGGACAGCCAGGGCTATACAGAGAAACCCTGTCTTGAAAAACCAAAAAAAAAAGAAAAGAAAAACATAAGTTGTTTTCTTATAAGGGCTGGGCATGATGGTGTACATATTTAAATCTCAGTACTTGGGAGGCAGAAGCAGGCAGATCTCTGTGACTTTGAGGCCATCTCTTTTTACATAGTAAGTTCCAGGCCATCCAGGGTTACATATTGAGACTCTGTCTCAAACAAACAAAAATCCTCTACAGCTAATATAAAGGCGGAAGAGTAGTGATATTTGTGAATTTATAAAAAGAATAATCTCAGTTGGATATTCATAGTTTTATTCTATCTTTTTAAAAAAAAAAAACCCAAAACAATATTTAGGGCTCTAGAGATAGCTCAGCAGTCAAGAGCACTTTTTGCTCCTCTACAGGACCCAGTTTTTCCCAGCACCTACATGTAGTTCACGACTGTCTATAACTCCAGTTTCAGGGGATCAAATGCCTTCTTCTGACCCCTACCGGCACCAGGAATGCACATGGTGTACAAACAGACACACATACATACAAGCAAACACCCATACATAAATAAAATGAATAATCGAGTAAAATTAACATACATACATATACATGTGTGTGTTGGTAATCCTTTGAGAATTTCATACAGTGTATAAATTCATCATCAGCACCCTCCTCCAACTCCTCCAGATCTGCCCTCTCCACCCTTACTTCTCTACCCCTATCCTTGGAACTTAAATTCAGTTTACGTTGTTCTTGGGAGTGCGAGTAATGGATCCTCCAGGGGGTGATATCATTACAGAAAACTGACAGGTCTCCCAGCAGCTCCCTCAGCTAATGCTGGGAATCCTTGCCCTCCTTTCTCTACCATGAGTGTCACCTGGGCATGAACCTGCCTGGGTTTGTTTTTTTTTTCATAATAACTGTGAGTCCCTATGCTCAGCTGCTCTGTTGTGTCCAAAAACAGATTTCTTGAAGTTATTTATCATCTCTGCCTCTTAACAATCCTTCTACCCTCTTTCCCACAAAGATCTGTGTGTGTGTGTGTGTGTGTGTGTGTGTGTGTGTGTGTGTAGGGAAAGAGATGTACATTTTATTTATGGCTGAGCACGCTACAGTTTTTTACTCTGCATGTTGCCCTATTGTGGGTCTCAGTGTTAATTGCCCCCTGTAAGGAGAAATTTCTCTGATGAGGAATGAGATGCACTGACCTATGGGTATCCATTCTATTTTTTTTAAAAAGCCTTTTCTCATTGAAAATTTTTAAGGATTTAGAAACTATTCATTTTATAAGTCTTCATTCTGTGGTATGTCTGTCCTGGGTTTGCTTCTGTGGCAGGGTGAACATGCCATTTACAGTGACCGGTGAGTGACTGTGAGACCTTGTGCTTAACCAGCCCCTGTCAGCTGTCTTCAGAAAGACCCAAAATGCTGGATGACAAGAGCCCACTATGGTGTCTTAAGTTCTTCATATGGATTTTATCCAGACCTATTTTTAATCGTACACTCACAATTTGTTCATGATCCCCCACCCCCAGTCCCAATCCCCCAATTGATTTAAACCCCAGGATTGCAAGTAATTTCTATTTTACCTTGAAAAAGAAAATCTTAAAGTGAATAAGTAAAGTAAGGAAAGGAGTGGGGATCAGGAGATATTAATGCCTGAGTCAGTGTCTAGGCTAGCCTCACACAATGCCTGAGTCAGTGGCTAGGCTAGCCTCACACAGGCCATGTAGGGGCTTCTCTGGCTTCTTCCCTTTTGTCAATGGGGGCTGACTCTTGCTTCCCTGCTTCCTTCATTTCTTCTGTCTCTTCCAGGGCTCTCCCCTACTTCTCATATTATTGACTAAGAGCAGGCCCTCTTACCCTCTGACTCCGGATCCTCTTCCCTCCTTAGAGTTTGAGAAGGCCTTATGCCGCCCTGGTCCTGATGTGGTGATCTGTGACGAGGGACACCGCATCAAAAATTGCCAAGCCAGCACCTCACAGGCTCTGAAGAACATACGTTCTCGTCGGCGGGTAGTGCTGACTGGCTACCCTCTACAGAACAACCTCATTGAGTACTGGTGCATGGTGGACTTTGTGCGCCCAGATTTCCTTGGTACTCGTCAGGAGTTCAGCAACATGTTTGAACGCCCTATCCTAAATGGACAGTGTATTGACAGCACACCTCAGGATGTCCGCCTCATGCGCTACCGGAGCCATGTTTTGCACAGCCTCCTGGAGGGCTTTGTGCAGAGGTGAGGCCTTGGTTTCTGAATCCTTCTATGGGTAGTGGGCATGCCAAAGCTCTTATGAAGGGGAGTTGTTACCGCTAGAGGACTCTTCCTAGTGAAGCAGCAGCAAAACTGGATGGTGGGTGTACTGTTTGTAGTCTGGAAGTTTAGCCTATAAGCTCTTCACTCAAAAGTTGTCTTTGTTGAATGTGATGGCACATGTCCCCTAGCACTCAGGAGGCTGAGGTAGGTGAGTCTGAGGCCAGTGAACTCAAGCTAGTGTTATCTAAAGTTGCTGAAAATACCTGTTTTAACATCTTTTTTGAAAAGTAAGAATGAGCCAGCATTTTGCTAAATCTGATAAAAGAATAAATATGATTCTAGCATATTGCTTCACCACTTGTTGCATCCCAGTTGATGTGGTGTAGGCCGACCTAAAGCAGCTCTTCATTTCCCCTGGTAGGATGATACATGTGGAAAAAGCTCAGAGAGGCACCCCTGAACTTGGGCAAGAAGCTAGAGTGCCTTTGGCCTTAGTTAGTTGTGACTCAGGACAGGGTCACTTTGTACCATCCTGCTCCAACACAAGGATGCATTGTATGTCAAGAGATCTCCAGAAAGTGGTGTGGCAAGAATGTAAGGTCTTGTTTTTATCCTCAACTGATCCTGGCCACAGTTCCTGGGTGTGCTTCCTGTAGGCCACTTGTGATCTCTTTGCCTCTGTAGGAGAGGCCACACTGTGTTGAAGATTCACCTCCCTGCCAAAGAAGAAAATGTTATCCTGGTTCGGCTTTCTCAGATCCAGCGAGATTTGTACACACAGTTCATGGACCGTTTCCGGGATTGTGGTAGCAGTGGCTGGTTGGGGCTGAATCCCCTGAAGGCTTTCTGTGTGTGCTGCAAGGTGAGTGGGCCTTGGGGATGAGTGGAAAGTAAGCGTGCACGTAAGTCCTAGGGTGGGATCCTCATGGGATTTCTGGGTGAAGGAAGACTAAAGTGCAAAGGGCTGCCCTCATCCACAACACTGGAGTATTCTCTGGGGGCCAAACAAGACATGCTGATTGAATGCCATAAAACATCTTGGGGTACTGCTCATATAATATGCTCAGTGCTTCCTTTTTGTGCTGAACCCCAGAAACCATCCTTTCTTGCTCAGTTTTTGTCTTGGAAGAGTGATAGAGGACCATTGTGGGATGGAAGGGTTTTTACTGCTGTATGACCGAGACTGGACCTATTGGCATATGACTGTCATGCTAACCTTCAGGAGGCTGAGGTAAGGCATAGTGATTTGGGACAGCTTGAGCTCCATAGGGAGGAGACACTGCCTCCAAAAAGTAGAAAACAAAAGAAGTTATGCAAAGTACCTTTTGTTTGGTCTGTATTTAATAGGTTGAGATCTTTATCTTTCCTGCTATTGATACTGTTTCTTTGACTTAGTTAGTGTCTCTGGTTATATTCTTGGAAGATCTGTTAGGTATTGTTCCTG
Organism: Rhynchomys soricoides; assembly: GCA_019843965.1. Taxonomy (NCBI): domain Eukaryota; kingdom Metazoa; phylum Chordata; class Mammalia; order Rodentia; family Muridae; genus Rhynchomys; species Rhynchomys soricoides. The sequence continues at coordinate 10,474,996 of JADRCH010000097.1, read as the reverse complement.
ATTCAGTAAGTTGGCTGAAGATATATCTCTGGGATCAGATGGGGTTCATTCATTCATTCGTTCTTTCATCCACCCATCTATTCATTTAGAATCTCATTATATAGTCCAGACTGTCTTGGAACTCAGATCCTCCTCCTGCCTCAGCCTCCTGAATGTGGGGATTACTGGTACATGCCACCACACTTGGCAATCAATGAGATCTCAAAATATCTCTTTTGTCTTTCGAAACAGAGTTCTACCACGTTGTCTTGACTGGCCTTAAACTCTTGGCAATCCTCTTGCCTCAACCTTCCAAGTACCATGACACATGGCTTTCAAAATACTGCTTTTGTAGCCACTGCCCTGACCAGAGCCAAGAAACAAAAGCAAAAGTGTTCTTTCGATAGTGTTCTGGGTTATGGTATCCTTCCTTCTTTCTTTGCCAGGAATCTCAATTTTTCCTAGGAATCGTTCCTGAAATTACTCCCGATTTGTTATGTATCAATCAGATATCTTTTTTTTCCCATAGGGAGGGATTCATTTTGTTTTGTATAGTAGCTGAATGTAGCCGCACAATGAAAACAAAGCATTCTTTCCCTGTTTGAGTTAAGAATGAAATGCTAATGACACAGCCCTTTTGATTATGCACCAAACACAATAGCACTTCCTGTTCATGTGTCATGGTCATCAAAGCTAGCAGTGAAATACAAGCTCTTTGACTAGAAAGGATATATTTGGGGGTGTATTAATTTTGGGTATGTAATATGAGCTGCAGCAACTGTTTGTTTGAGCATGTCTCCATACTCCTTAGGACACCCTTGGGATGTTCTCTGCTCTGTACCTTTCCTTTGTTTAACTTTAGATCTGGAACCATCCTGATGTGCTGTATGAAGCCCTTCAGAAGGAAAACCTAGCCAATGAGCAGGACCTAGATGTGGAAGAACTTGGTTCAGCAGGGACCAGTACCCGCTGCCCACCACATGGCACAAAAGTCAAGGGAGAAGATAGTGCCTTGCCTTCCTCAATGGGAGAAGCAACCAACAGCAAGTTCCTACAGGGAGTTGGCTTTAACCCTTTCCAGGAACGGGGCAATAACATTGTTACATATGAATGGGTGAGTCTTCAGTAGCCATAGCTGCTTCTGAGGAGGGATGGTGACGACCACCAGCCTGGGGAGAGGATAGTGTACACACATACTGCACTGAGGGGCCTCTGCAAAGAACCCTAAAGGTAGTTACCAGGCCACTGCCTTAGAGGAGAGAACCTTATTTCTGCCCATCCAGTCTTGGATCTGCCCCAATCTTCCTTTGCTTCTCTTTTGCAGGCCAAGGATCTTCTGACTAATTATCAGACTGGGGTCCTAGAAAACTCTCCTAAGATGGTACTTCTTTTCCACCTGATTGAAGAAAGTGTGAAGCTTGGGGACAAGATTCTTGTATTTAGGTAAGAAGATGCTTGATATCAATAGGAAGGATGAGTGCAGCATCTCCAGAGTGAGATCATCAAGCTTCGTACCTGAACTTTGCCTTTTCCAGTGCTCTGTAACCAAGCTCTTGTAGTTAGGGTTTTCTTACATCCCAGCAGCTAACCCGGGTTCTTTCTCTTGCCCACAGAAAAGATTTAAAACTATGTGTTGACATTGGAAATCATATTCTAGTTAGTCCTTCAGACTGTGACCCAGACCAAACCTGGGTAGCTTTTATTTTTTTCTTTAGTATTTATCTGTGTATTTACTTTGTTTATGTTTAATTTTTTATTTTAGTTTACTTTACTTTAAATTTGTGGTGCTAGGAGATAAACCTGGGACCTCATTCAAATTAGGCAAGCACTCTAGGGGCAGAAAATGCCTTTATGTGCTAGGTGTCTTGTCAGCCCTCGTTAGGTTTTTGAGACAGGGTTTCAATAGCCAGGCTGGTTTGAATGCCTGATTCTTCTATCTGCATTTGCCAAATGGTAGGATTATAAGTATGTGCCACCACCCTTGGCATTACCTGTTAAAAGTTTGAGACAGAGTCTCATTAAGTTGTCTGGGCTGATGTTGAATTTACTCTGAAACCTACACTGGCCTTGAATTTGTATTCCTCTTGCTTCAGCCTTCCACAAAGATGAGATTGCCAAACCTAACTAGGAACACTTTTTTTTTTTTTAAAAGCACTTTTAGTCTTGTAAAAAGAAATACAAAGAATAAAGAGTATTTGTGGTCAGCTAGGTGTGGTGGCTTTTAATCCCAATTCTTGGGAGATGTAGACAGGTGGATCTCTTGTGAGTTCTAGGACAGCTTGGTCTACATAGTAAGTTCTAGCACAACCAAGACTATGGAAAGAAACCCTGTCTCAAAAAACCAAAAAAAACCCCAAACATAAAACAAACAAACAAAGGACCTATATGTGGGCTATAAAACCTAAAATGTTTTCTGTTTTGCCCTTTATAGAGCTTGTTTGCTGATGCTTCTTTCTCACACTCTTCCCTTTTTAAAATAAGGTTTTACATATAAGGCCAAGTTAGTGATGTGATTTTTCTGCCAGGGTCAATCTGGCTGGGGCTTTGAGTCTCATCAAGACCTGACTATATGCAAGGAAACAGGCATAGATTGCTTTTGGCCACAGTATGCCCCAAGGACCGTGGTTTGGGAGCATCAGGTGAGGGCTTCCACATGTGACAATCAGTAGTGATTCAAGCTTGTCCCCCTGATTTTCAGTAACCCAGCTCTCTAAATATTTTGAAAACAGTCAAGGGGATCTGTCTCTATAGGAAGGTACTTAAGATTGCCTGTGGCCCACAGTTAGACTCATTTGTATCTCCATGTAGATTGCACTGCTAAATTCTACTGAGAACTGAGTTAAACCCCAGAATTTTCGATTGAGAGATTAAGGAATCAGAGAAATAATTTTTGTTTGTTTGTTTCTTTGGTTGTTTTCTGTTTTGTTTTATTTTTATGGGTTGATGCTCACAGTTACATGAGTTAGGGAGAATATCTTGGTTGTTGCTAGTGGAACTCCATCTCAGGGAGTAGGCTGTGGGGACTCCATTTAGAAGGTTGCACAGGAGTGTAAGAACAAGGGTCCTTAGGCTTTGGGAGCCATCTGAATTACCTTTTCCCTTTCAGCCAGAGCCTTTCTACCTTGGCTCTCATCGAGGAGTTCCTAGGAAAACGAGACATGCCTTGTCTGCCTGGTGCTGAGGGGCAAGGAACACAGAAGTGGGTTCGAAATGTCAGCTACTTCCGTGAGTTTATTGCTGCTTTATTTCTGGAGTCTTGGCAAGATCTGTTTAAGGGCTTCCTTTTTTTCCTCTCTTCTCCAACTCCATTCTTCTTCAAGAGTATAGATATATGTGATTAGCCAAGAAATAAGGAGATACTGAGAAGCAGCTTTTAAGAAAAAACCACTACTAGGGCTAGAGAGATAGCTCAAGTACTGGGATCAAAGCACGTGTGACCATACATGGCTCAAAGCTGGATTCTAAGGACACCAGAGCCACTGTGTAGCAGTGGCTGGAGGAGCCTTCTGGGAGAGAAGAGAAGAATTTGAAAGTTTAGAACCACTGAGGCCTAATGACCATCGTGGTCAGAGTGAATATAAACCTAGGTCATACTTTCTCTGGGCGGGAGCTAAATACCCCCAAGGATGAAAGTTTGTGAGTGTGATGGGGGGAATCCATTTTCCACATGTATAATTTATAGGTATACATAACTGTGTATATATTATATCTATAATATTTATAGTCATGGAAGACATGATGTTGATTGAGAAAAGGTAAAAGGATTCCTTAAGTAAGTGGTAATAAAATATAAAATTTCAGAAATAACCATGATAACATTTGGGTCAGACTTTGACTATAGGTGTCTGACCTGTCTATTGTAGGACATTTAGTAATAGTTATGGTTTTTTTTCTCAATCTGATTTTAGTAGTATCTTCAGTTTCAAGAACTAAAAATGCTCTAGTCATTGCCAGATTGTTCCCTTGAGGTATGAGGATGGAATAATTACCCTTTGAGAATCACTGGCCTAAAGAAAGGATGTATAGAAATGAAGGTTCAGAGCTTGTATTTTCTCTAGGAGTGTCCAATGGGACAGCAGTGAGCTGTGTTTCAGTAATGCCGTCTCGGTTGGGAAGTAGGCTGGGGTCCTCACTGAGAACACTGGCATCAGGCATAGGGCTTCCTATAACAGTAGTAGGTCAGCTCCTCACCCGGTATCTCACTGATTTGTCCTTCACCTGACAGGTGGTAGCCCTCTCCTCTCACTTAAGTTGCATCATAACTGAAGGTGGCCGTTTCTTCCACTTGTAAAGTTTTGTCTTTTTGTTCTTAATGAATGACACTGCATCAAGTCTTTTTGTTTGTTTTGTTTTGTTTTGTTTTGAGACAGGATCTCACTATGTAGCCATGGTTGGCCCGGAACTCACAGTGTAGACTAGGTTGGCCTTGAACTCTTGTTAGTGATCATTCTGCCTCTGCCTCCCCAGTGCTGGGATTAGAGCTGTGCATCACCACACCTGACCCTTACGGTTTTTTGTTTGGTTGTTTGGGTTGTTGTTTTATGTTGCCTTACAGCAAGTTCTTGTCATCAAGAACTTAAAAGAAAGTGAGTGTCTTTCTGGGCCTGGTGGCACATACCTATAAAGCATTTTGGGGGGGGGGGGGATATGGTTGTGAGGTGAAAGCTAGCCTGGACTACATAGTGACACTGCTTAAAAAGAAAACAAAACCCTCTCAAGGAAGAGGACTGCTAGAAGACTGTTGTCCATATTAAAATACAAACCCTCAGTGTCTCTGCACTCACTAGGAGTCCCAAATAAAGCTAAGTTCCATAGGTGAGTCAAATGCACTCTTAGGTCTAGAAATTAGCCTTAATTCACTAGAAGTTAAACGTGTATTTTATAGGGTTGTTGTTGTTGAAGATGGGTTCCTCTGTATAGACCAGGCTGGCCTTGAACTCAGAGAACTGCCTGCCTGTGCGCCACACTGCCCGGCTGTATTTTATAGTGTTGGGTTACATGTGAGAATTACTGGAGTACTTTCACAGTGCTGATGTCTAGGATGTAGACCATAGACCATGGTATTTTAAAAACACATTTGTAGGGTTGAAAGATGGCTCAGTGGCTCTAAGAGCTCATACTGTTCTTGGGGAGGCTCAGAAATTCAGATCCTACTATCCATGTTAAGCAGGTGATAAACACCTATAGCTCCAGCTATGAGGGAATCTGATATCTGTGGCCTCTGCAGGCATCTATGATCACATGCATATACCCACACACAGACACACAAACATCCAATTAAAAATTTAAAAAAAAACAAAAAACAAAACTTTTTTTTGAAAACCAGAACATTTGCCCAGTGACTTTGCTGAGTTTCTCTGCCCTCGTCTAATCACATTTGGTTTTTTGTTTTGTTTTGTTTTTTTCTTTCTTCCTAGGGCTAGATGGTAGCACCCCTGCCTTTGAGAGGGAGCGGCTCATTAATCAGTTCAATGATCCCAGCAACCTCACCACCTGGCTGTTCCTTCTCTCTACAAGGTGAGTTCATGCAGTTTGCTGTCTGAGCATCTCTAAGGCGTCTCTAAATCTGAGATGAGATCTGCTCAGCTTTGTAATTTGTTTTTGAGGTCAGAAAGGGAACCCCAGGAGAAGTTGTTATGAAGGTAGTCACCACAGTGTTATAATGTTCTTTGAGACCTTCATTAATAATTGTCATAATTAGATATTCTCTCAGGAATGCTGTATGGCAAGGAGTGTTTTATCACAGTAGATAATGTGATCGATGTAAATAAAAATACTTTAAAAAGAAAGTGCCCAGTTTTAGCAATTAGGAGGCAGGAAGATTTTGAATTTAAGGCCCGCCTGAGTTCTATCAGTGAGTCCTACCTCAAAACAAAACAAAACAACAAAACAAAACAAAACAAAAAATAAATTTAAAGTGTAGTGTAACTACAAGGTTGATATTTTCTGTCTTGTGACAAGAACCTTGAAGGATCTGTAGCTTTCTACCAAGAGAGTGTTCAACAGCGTAGGGGTTATTTTTGTTTGTTTGTTTCAAATAGATTCTGATGTAGCTCTGCCTGGTCTTCCTGCCCCTACCACCCATTGGGCCTGTAGGCTTGTGCTACCACTCCTAGCATGTGAATCTTTCATCCCTCTTAGGTATTAAAGTAAAAACACTGCACACAGTCTATTACAGACATTCCTACTCATTAGGGCACAGCACCCTGGAGCTTCTTTGGTAGGGCTTTATCTCTTACAGAGATGAAGATCTATAGATACTGTTGAATTAGACGTCAAGGAATACACTTCTCAGTGCTTGATTGAGGAGCAAACAGTATTTATCAAGACATCAAAATTCTTGAGTTTTTCGTGCTTAAGACAAGGAGTGGTACTGGGGTAGGAGACATAGAGGGCAAAGCTTATGAGAAAACCATCTTCAAGACTAAGGGATGCATGGTTGTTGGCTTATGTTTTCAAGGGCCGGATGCTTGGGTGTGAATCTGATTGGTGCCAATCGAGTGGTGGTATTCGATGCTTCCTGGAACCCTTGCCATGATGCCCAGGCAGTATGTCGGGTATACCGTTATGGTCAGAAAAAGCCCTGTCACATCTATCGACTTGTGGCTGATTATACTCTTGAAAAGAAGATCTATGACCGGCAGATTTCCAAGCAGGGCATGTCAGGTGGGCCATTTTCCAAGTTAGTCCAGATATACTATACCAGCCTCTGTCCTATAAGGGATCAAGGGTATGAGGCGAGGAGCAGAGCATGGGAACACAGATAGGCTTTGAGTCACAGAATGCCAGAAGTTCCTCCCATATCATTCTAATTCAAGTCATTAAGGGGATGGACGTCAAATTGTGAAATGTGGGCTTAATAACAGGAGCTAGAAGTTTTCTATGGTGTTTCCGTTTTCCAGGCTCTTCTGCCTGTCCTCTGATCTTTGTATGTGGAAGGCTTGTTATTGTCAGCTAAGCCACATTCTCTGCTGACCTTAGTGTTGTATTTTCAGGCTTTTGACTAATGCTGACCTTGTTCTTGTCTCTTGCCTTCTAGATCGGGTAGTGGATGATCTAAATCCAATGCTGAACTTCACCCGGAAGGAAGTGGAAAATCTGCTGCACTTTGTTGAGAAGGAGCCAGCTCCCCAAACATCTCTGGATATAAAGGGAATCAAAGAGTCAGTCTTGCAGCTTGCCTGCCTGAAGTATCCTCACCTCATCACCAAGGTAAGCATCTCTTATATGTGAAGTCCTTGGTATGACAGACTCGGCCAGTGAAGGCTTGTCTGATGAACCTGCTTCTTTCTGAAGTGGTGTTTAATACACACAACTGGGACAGAAGTATTCTGCTGATCCTAGCATCTCCAGTCATTAGAGTGTTGAGCTTAGTCAGCCATGTACAATAATCTGACCACTGTGAACCTTCCTAACAGAAGGAGGAGCAATGTTCTGAGTGTGTGTGTGTGTTCATTTGAAAGTGGTACTAGGTTAGAGTTGTGAACTCTACCATTTTTTTTTTTTAAAAGATTTGTTTTTACTTTAGTTATATGAATGTGGGGTGTGGGGTGGGGTGTGTGTGTGTGTGTGTGTGTGTGTGTGTGTGCGCGTGCACGCATGCGCATGTGTGCATATGAGTGCCAGGTACCCGTGGAGTCCAGAGGTGTCGGATTCCCCTGGAGCTGGAGTTTCAAATAGTTGTGAGCTGCCCATCATGGATGTTGGGAATTTAACTTGGGTCCTCAGCAAGAGTAATCTATGCTCTTAATTCTGAACCAGAGTCATCTCTCCAGGCCCTTCTCAATTTTTGAAGAAGTGTGTGTGTGTGTTTACATTTGTGTATGAATTTGGGCATCCACCATGGCATGGATGCGGAAGTCAGAGAACAACTTTGTAAAGTTGATTCTCTCCTTCTTCCTGTGTGTGCATTCTGGGAATTGAATTAAGGTCACCCAGGATTTATCTCACCAGCCTGTGAACTACACTATTGACAGAACTTGCAAGTTTGCCTATAAGCAGGCTTTTTGCCGGTGTTAGAGACAACCAACCTCTTCTTGGTTTCAGAATAAGGCTCACTGTACATCAGTTATATTTGCACAAAGACTGGTAATTAAACTCAGATCCCCTGTGTCTCCAGGAGCCTTTTGAGCACGAGTCATTGCTCCTCAACCGAAAAGATCACAAGCTGACCAAAGCTGAGAAGAAAGCAGCGAAGAAAAGCTATGAGGAGGACAAACGCACATCAGTACCCTACACCCGCCCATCGTATGCGCAGTATTATCCTGCCAGCGACCAGAGCCTGACCAGCATCCCTGCTTTCAGTCAGAGGAACTGGTGAGCTGCTGAAGGAAGAGTCTGGCTGCTCTGCACCAAACTTCTATCCTTCAGTGCCTATTTCAGTCAAAGGGAGAATCTCCAGCCTGTTACTTGGCTGCTATAGAAAGAAGGCTCTGCTCTAGGGTCAAGTGTCAGAGCAGTTCAGCTGCCCTAGTACTCTGAACGGCTCTGGTTTTGACATTCTTGGCTAGAGAAATGAGCTACTGATTTTGCCTCTCAGAAGAGCCTTCTGGGAGAACAGAATAAGATGGCTTTCTTATGGGCCAGCTTTGAGTCACATGGGAATGTGTACACACGAAGAAGGTGTCTTCCTCAGAAAGCTTACTGACAGGTAGGGTTGGTGAGATGTTCAGCAGATAGAGTACTCTGTATGCAAGCCTGAGGACTTGGGTTCAGTTCCTGGAACCTACATGTAAGCAGGAGGAGAAAGCGAACTCTGCATAAAGCCACACATGCACAATGATAATCATTTTTTCCCTTCAGTATTTATTAAACATTTACTATGTGTAAAGCTTTACCCTTAGTCTGGCAGAGTGCATTTAAGTACAAAGAATTGATGAAACCATTCCAAATCAAGTGTAGGAACTCTCTTGAGAAAGGGTAGCAGATGGTCAAAAGGTCTTGTGGTAGGAAATACCAACAAATGTAATAAGATTTTAAAAGCTCAGGAAAAGGACATTTCTTCAGAAATCTGCAAGAAGAGCAAATGTGTTGCTGTAATCCCACACCTGTAATCCCAGCACTCAAGATGTAGAGGCAGGAGGAGAATTTAAGGTTATCCTTGGTGTGCTTGAGGCCAGCCAGTAACACGTAAGTGATGAGGGGAAGAAGACACACACACGCGCACACACCAGGTAGAAGGAGGAGAAAGCTAGTATAGTGAGTGGGTGGGTAGGTGGGTGGGTGGGTGGCAATATATCTTGGTCTTGAATCAGGGAGAGCTTTATCGCAGACCATCATCTAGTTAAAAGAAGGTGAACCAGGAAGGGCGCACCATTGACCATGGGTGACATTTTGTTAGTAAGAGATACACAGCCAGTTCTCTCTCTGGCTATAGTACTGTGTCATTGAGAAGTCTGGCTTTGTGCAAAGGCTTTTGCTGTTGCTTTTGTATGGTGGTCAGTATGGAGGGACAGTATGGAGACCAACCCAAACAGGAGCCAGAAGGAACATCACGAAAGGTCATTTGGAAAAGAGAAGGACAAATGTGTGTGTGGTGGGAGATTCAGAGAGTAAGTGCTGGGCTAGATGTCCCTGATGGTGATGCACAGTGGCTTCACGTAGGTGAGTCAGGGTAAAATTTCCCCTTCATATTTCAACTTAAATGGTATCAATAACTTGTCCTTCCTTTTACATTTTTGTATTGTCTTATCTTCCTTTTAGATCTAGTTCCTGATGTAGATGGTCCAGGTTCCAGAGAAGCAGATGGTATCTTCCATCTCTGAAGGGCATTGCTCCACTAACGTCTGACTGCTTCTCTGCTGTTGAGTCATGCCTCTAGTCTCCTTTAGAATTAACTTTCCTCTTCGTGTCTTCCAATGCTTTTCTCAGTGATGGCTAAGGTGACAGGGCATGACAGTGTCTAGTAGTTCAGCGGCTGTTTTGCCCAACTGTAAATGTGCTTGTCCTTTTCTTGCAGGCAACCAACACTGAAGGGTGATGAAAAGCCTGTGGCCAGCGTTCGTCCTGTACAGTCTACCCCCATCCCCATGATGCCCCGGCATGTCCCACTCAGTGGCAGTGTAAGCTCTGCCTCCAGCACAAATCCATCCATGAACTTCCCCATCAACTACTTGCAGCGGGCAGGAGTCCTTGTGCAGAAAGTGGTCACCACTACAGGTTCGGAATTCCTGCTTTCTCTTCTGTGGGTGTTGTCTCTACCAACCTTCTGACCTGTCTGCCTGCCTGCCTGCCTGCCTGCCTGCCTGCCTTCCTACCTACCTTCCTTTCTCTTTTTTAAAAATTTATTTACGTGTATGGGTGTTCAAGTGCACCACATGTGTACCTGGTGCCTCAGAAGAATATATGTTGGATCCCCTGGAACTGAGGTTACAAATGGTTTTGAGCTGCCATGTGGGTGCTCGGAACCAAATCTGAGTTTGCAGCAATAACAGCAGGTGCTCTTAATCATTTACTTTGTGTTCATGTGTGCGCCAGTGCTCATATGGTCCCTGGGGATCAAACTCAGGTTGTCAGGTTTGACAATAAAGCACCTTTATTCACTAAGACACCTTACTGGCTCAGTGTTGTCTTTTGTAACTTGATTTTGTTCATTCAATAAGCGTTCATTAAACGCCTTTTGTGGACACCTTCCTATATTGGCACTATCTATAAAAATGAAGATTCCCTGATCTTGAAGAATTTATATTCTGGTGAAATCTCTCTCTCTCTCTCTCTCTCTCTCTCTCTCTCTCCCTCCCTCCCTCCCTCCCTCCCTCCCTCCCTCCCTCCCTCCTTCCCTCCCTCCCTCCTCCCCCCCTTCAGGGGATACGGGGTTCTATATATAGTCCTTGCTGTCCTGGAACTTGCTTTGTAGACCAGGTTAGCCTTGAACTCAGAAATCCGCCTGCCTCCTGAGTGCTAGGATTAGAGCCACGAGCCACCAGTGCCTGGTGAAATATCTTAATATATGGCTTGGGTTTTTGTTGTCTTATTGTTTTAAAATGGTTGTGAGCGGAATTCTATGAATACCACAGAGATTCTGGGAATGTTACTGGAAAATAGGTTTGGACTTTGAAGGTTTTCAGAGACGTGAATGTTCTGAGCTCTGCCTGATGTTTGCAGGGTCTAAAATGTCAGCTGGGCATAAAAGGACCAGCCTGCAGAGTTAGGAAACCTGAACTGTCACTAGATTGAGCATGGTAGGCCAGGGGACAATGGGGGAAGGTGGGCATTTCCTCCAAGCCCTGAAGTTAGTTCTGAGTCTCAGAGTGACGGGGAGGAAACATTTCAGGATTTTACCTTTCATTTTCCTGTTTAGAAGTATCCGTTCTATATACGTTTTGATGAAAGCATCTTAATTGATTTTTCTGAGAGTGAAAGCAGTATATGACATTTATTCACAATTTTGAAATAAACTAAACAAAACCTCTGATAATCTTATTTCTCAACTGAATCTTAAAAGGACTTCTACACTTTTAGGAGTTGTGAGGCAAGGCAGCACAAAGGATCATACCACTTTTGTTACCTAAAATGATGTGGAATGATTTATGCAAATAGTTCAGAGTGGGAAAAAATAGAAATAGCCATTGGGACTGATTTTTTTTTTTTTTTTAAGATTTATTTATTTATTATATGTAAGTACACTGTAGCTGTCTTCACACACTTTTTCTTCTCACTCTGGCCCCGCTCGCTCTGGCCCCTGATTTTTTTTTTTTTTTTTAACTAAAAACCTTATGAATTTTTTAATTAAAGCAAAGGAAATTGATGAGGAAGATGGCCCAATTTGTAAGCAGCTTTGGTGTCCATGGTGTTCTTTGCTGAGACAGTTGTGAAGGTTTCTGCTTGTTTGTTTCGCTGTCTCTGGTTCTAACTCTAAAGAAAGGCTATGGGAAAGACAGGCCCTGGGTGGATGTGAGACCATCATTTTCCTTCTGTTCTCCAGTCAAGCCCTGTGTCATCTAAATGCACGGTCTGTTTTTCACTAGATATTGTTATTCCTGGACTCAACAGCTCCACAGATGTTCAGGCAAGAATCAATGCCGGTGAGAGCATCCACATCATCCGGGGGACAAAAGGTGAGAATCTAGCGAGGGCATGTGAGAGTGCCAAGTAGGAATCAGAATAGATACTTAGGGTTTAAGTTAGAGATGGCGTAGATAGGAATTAGCCATAAGAGCTTTGCAGCTGGGAGAGACACGAGGACATGGCATTTCTGAGATGACATTGAACTCAGAGGAAACTGGAGGACTCATGTTTCTGTATGTTTTGCTTTTATGGGAAACCTTGGGATGACTAGGTGTAAAGAGACCAAAACTGAGAAGAGTTGTGGAGTGGGTTGTAAGCCATTGTGTCATTTACACACAATTTCCTTGAGCCAGGGTGGTGGTCCCCAGCTGGCAAATGTGTACAGTGCATGAACTGGTGCAGATGGGTTGCACAACAGAGTATTTAGGGTGATAATTTTTAAAAGCCCAACATGATGCCAGTAATGGTACATGCCTATAGTCCCAGCACTTGGCTGGTAGAGGCAGATGGATCTCTGTGAGTTCAAGGCCAGCCTGATCTATGTACTGAGTTCCAGGACAGCCAGAGCTACATAGTGAAACCCTTCTCAAAACAAAACAAAAACCCAGTAAATAAATCACTAGCCCAGTATCTTTCTGGTATCCTTACAGAGGAACATGAGATCATTGAAATGAAAAACGTGGGTTAAACAGTGCCAGGATACAGACAACTGATCTTGTTTCCATAGTAGGTTTTTGGGGGTGGGGTGGGAGTGGGTGTTTTGTTTTTGTTTTTGCATCACTGTACTCAACCTCATAGTAGCCTTTAACTAAGTTCCATGCTAAGTGAGGCTGCTCCAGGCTTTATGCTTAGGAAGATTTTGCCCTGGCCTGCACTGGAGCAAGCACTTTTAGACTTAGAGGAAAAGCAGCACAGAGCACACGGAGCCACAGATGACTCTACCCAGCCTTACCTGATTCTCCTTAGCGTGGTACCCAGCCTTTAACTGTGCTCTCCCCAGAGCAGGGATCGGCCAACTGTGGCCTGTGTGTCACATCTAGCCCTGCTTCTGCTACTATACCAGGAAGCTAGAGGTTAAGCTCCACAAGAAAGGCCCTCTTCTGTTTTAAGTATTCAAGTATTAAAACTGCCTGGTATGTGGTAGGTTAGTAATTGATGTTATGGATAGATAAGACACTATGGATCCAGACTTCAGTTATCCTCTCCTTATTGTAGGCGGTTTGTGGGGTGGGGTATTTTATAGGTTTTACCACCCCATGGTACCTGGAGTTTCTCAGGGGTAGCTGTATTCCATGCAGGCTCCTAATGGTCTTTCTCATTATCTCCTAGGGACATACATCCGCACCAGTGATGGACGCATCTTTGCTGTCCGAGCGACTGGCAAACCAAAGGCCTCTGAAGATGGTCGGATGGCTGCCTCAGGTGTAGTGGCCTATAACTTTCTATTGACCTGCACAGCATTTGTGTGGCTTATTTATAATTAATGTACTTTTTGCACAAATAACATATATAAGATTTCTAATTTAGAAGATGAAAAAGGGATAAAGTGATGAAAAGTAAGGTTTTTGTCCTCCCAGTCAGCTCTTGGTCCTCCCTGGAGGTCCTCCTTCTCCCAGTCAGCTATTGGTCCTCCCTGGAGGTTTTCCTCTTTTTTGTTGTTGTAAAGATATTCTAAATACATGGTACAGGGTTGTGTGTGTACATACAAATAAGATTGTCTGCATTTTAAATAGGTATAGCTTTTTCTTTGCATTTTAAAAATAGACACTACTGTGCATCCTTTATTCCTTTTTTCACTCCCCAGTTATTGCTCATTTCTTATCCATTGTTCTAGATATGCTTCAGTGAAAGTTTACTATTGATTTACACCTAGGTTATTAGGATTGGCATGGGGGGGGCACTCCTAAAAGTAGGAATTTTGAACTGGGTAGTGTTGGTGCACGCTTTTAATCTCAGCACTTGGCAGGCAGAGGCAAGTGGATCACTGTGAGTTCGCAGCCAGCCTGGGCTATACAAAGAAACGCTGCCTTGAGAAACAAAACAAAAAAACAAGCAAGCAAACAAACAAAGAATCAGTAGGAATTTTGGTCAAGGGTGTATTCATAGCAAATGAAAATGTTAAGGATTCCTGTCAAGTTCTCAGTAGAAGTGGTTTTTTATGTATTTTCCCACCCCTGAGATAGGAGAGCTAGACTGTCCCTAGCTTTGATGTTCCAGCCTTCACTTGTGGGTTGGAAGAAGAGAACTATTGAATGTCTGTATTCCCTGCACCTAGACCAAAGGATTTTTAATTTCCATTAATCTTCTATCTTTTCCTGCCTTTCTTTTATGTGAATCATTTGTAAGTGGAAGATACCATGCTATTTTATCCATAAATACTTAAATATCCATCTCTTAAGAGTGAGGACATTCACCTCCTAGTTACAACTCATTATCATACTAAAAGAAAAACTAACAATAATTCCATAATCTTACATAATATCCAAGTTTTATCCAGATTTCCTAGTTTTCCAAATTGTCTATAATAGCTAGATTTTGTTTTTTCTTAACTTGCATAGGCTGAATTTTAACTTCATTTGTATATTTTTATCCCTTGATAAAAATCTGACTAGTTAGCTTTACATAAAATTTCCATCTGGGCATTGTGGTGCACGCTTTTAATCCAGTGTTCAGGAAGCAGAGGCAGAAGCAGGCAGATTTCTTCGAGTTTGAGGCCAGCCTGGGCTTCTTAGTGAGTTCCAGGCCAGACAGCTATATACATAATGAGACCTGACCTCAGAAAAAATCAGAATTTCCCATTATTTCATATCCATTATTTCCTAGGATTCACTTTGTAAAATTCTCCCATATCACTTCATGGGCAGGCTTATGTGTTAGTTTTATTGCTGCTGTGACAAAATACCTGAGAGGAAGAATGGGAGGGAAGAAACGTTGACTTTGGCGGATAGTTAAGGATATTTACGTTTCTTGGGAGGTCACAGCAGCGGTTTGAGGCAGCTGGTCACCTTATGTCCACAGTCAGGGAACAGTAACACCTGCAACACTCAGCTCACTTTCTCCTCTTTATTCAGTCTCACACCTTACCCCATGGAAGAGTGCTGCTCACGGTTAAGGTGGCTCCTCCACCTCAGTTAACTTAGTGTACAAGCTCCCTCACAGGCATGACCAGAGATTGGCTTCCTAGGTTACTCTTGGTCCTGGTTAAGTTGATAGTCAGAATTAACCCTCACAACTTGTTTCTGGAATGAAAAGATTTCTGTCTTTGAGAGAGGGAGAGTTCTCAAGATTTATACCCAACAGGATTGTTATTCCCTTGATGCTTCTTGTTCCCTTTCCACTCTGGTTTCAGTTACCTGTATTTTATCTGCAGGTTCCCAGGGGCCTTCTCTTGCGTCCACGAGCAATGGCAGACACAGTGCCTCATCACCCAAAGCCCCTGACCCCGAGGGGCTGGCCAGGCCCGTCTCTCCTGACAGCCCAGAAATCATCAGTGAGCTCCAGCAGTATGCAGATGTGGCCGCTGCTCGGGAATCCCGTCAGAGCTCCCCAAGCATCAGTGCTGCCCTGCCTGGCCCCCCAGCCCAACTTATGGACAATAGCACCATTCCTGGGACAGCTCTTGGAACTGAGCCATGCCTTGGGGGTCATTGCCTCAATAGTTCCCTCTTGGTGACTGGCCAGCCCAGTGGTGGCAGGCACCCAGTGCTGGACTTAAGGGGCCATAAGCGAAAGTTGGCCACTCCATCTGTCACCCAGGAATCAGTCCGTCGACGGTCCAGGAAGGGCCATCTGCCAGCCCCCGTGCAGCCCTATGAACACGGGTATCCAGTCTCTGGCGGGTTTGCAATGCCGCCTGTCTCCTTAAATCATAACCTCACCACCCCCTTCACCTCCCAGGCTGGGGAGAATTCCTTGTTTATGGGCAGTAACCCCTCCTACTACCAGCTGTCCAATTTGCTGGCAGATGCCCGCCTGGTGTTTCCAGTGACTACTGACCCTCTGGTGCCAGCAGGCCCTGTCAGTTCCTCTTCCACGGCTACCTCAGTCACTGCCAGCAACCCCTCCTTCATGCTCAACCCCTCTGTGCCAGGGATACTACCCAGCTATTCACTCCCATTCTCACAGCCACTCCTGTCCGAGCCCAGGATGTTTGCGCCTTTCCCTTCCCCCGTCTTGCCCAGCAACCTTTCTCGGGGCATGTCTGTCTACCCAGGCTATATGTCCCCACATGCAGGCTACCCAGCTGGTGGCCTCCTCCGGTCCCAGGTGCCTCCATTTGACTCGCATGAGGTTGCCGAAGTGGGGTTCAGCTCCAATGATGATGAGGATAAAGATGACGATGTGATAGAGGTCACTGGGAAGTAGCTAGGAAGCCCCGCCCACCTCACTTGGGGCCCTTAGAAGGTTGCCCACCAAACTGGAAGGCAGTGAACCTGGTCTTTCTGAAAATAGGGTACTTGGCAGGAGGGAAAAGAAGACAGACAAAAGACAGTGGTTAGCTATAATGGCAGGCTCTATTGCTGTTCATTAGAAGAAGAAAAAGAAAAGAAAAGAAAAGAAAGCCCCCAGAAACTCCACAGAGTTGTAATAGTGGGAAATCAGGGACCGAAAACAGGGGTGGGGTGTATGCAGCCTGCCTCTTCCTTCCTGCCTTTCTTGTGCTGTCTGCTTAGATGCCCAGTGGAGTCTAGGCCTCATATTCCATTCTGCCTTTGGGAACATCTCTCCCAAGAAATCTGCCTGAGTTACTTAGTTTGGCCTGAGGATGGGAGATGAGAGAAGGAGACAAGGGTGGGCATGGGGAGCAGACGAAGATTCCACGGGGAGGTTATCTCTTAGGAGGTCAGAAGGAAGCGAGCCAGGCCGTGTGTGTGTGTGTGTGTGTGTGTGTGTGTGTGTGTGTGTGTGTGTG